>RYFJ01000909.1:0-261217 GCA_003991445.1 Oryza meyeriana var. granulata
AGGTGTTTCCTTTAATCCTCTAAAATGAATCCACTACTTCAGCTACCTCATAGTTGTTTGTTATGAATGGTGTTTCATCGGTTTCTTTGCATGAAGTGGTTCAATTCTTTTCTTTAATTTTGCTATTCTTCATTAGGAGACAATGTCGTTGAAGATGCTGGCTTTCTTTATATGGTCAAACTTAAGGAAGACACACTGCGTCTTGCCATAGCCAATTGTTTTAGAGTGCAAGAAGCATCAGCGTAAGGACCAAGTATGTCAAGAAACAAAAGGAAGAAGGTTGACAAAGATTAAATAACTTTAGGTCTTAGAAAAGAAAGATTGCTTACCAACTATAGCTATTGAAATGAAAATTCTTTTTATATAATAAGGCAAAATAGAAAGGAAAGGCAGGTGAATGAACAGAGAACCTGAAAGTAAATTATGAACAATTTCATTATCTTCATAGCTAATAGTTCTTGGTATGCTCTAAAATAGCATAATCACTGGAGAAGAATATTCTTTGGGCTTGACCATTTGTTGTCAGAGCTTTGACATCATGAATGGTTTGCCACTGTTTTGACCACTTAATTCTGAAAACATAGGCATAAGTAAAATGGATAAAATGTTTAAACTCATCAAGTGGATTATATTGTATGTATGATTGTGACGAAAAGATACAAAAAGGTCTTGTAACCAACTAACTTCATCATAAAAAATGTAATCTGCCAGCAATCTACTGCGTACATTATAAGTTTGCATTCTTTGGCACAAACATGTGGCGTTAACCAGACAGTATTGTAGTTGCTCTTGAGTATTGAGTGGAGATCTTATGACAAGTTACTCCATGAAAACACATGGTAAATGGTATTAAATATAGGACTTTGTGACAACCCACATCATGAAAAAAAATGCACTTTGCATTTTCTATTTGCTGCTTTTTCCAATAATATTTGGTTTGAAGAAGATGAACAAGAATAGTGCATGAGACAACAGAGTATAGTTAACTTTAGATGTTAGGGCTAACCTACATAATAAAAATGCTTGTTAACTTTTGAAGAGCAAAATATGTAGTCAGACATAACTTATTTGTAACTTGACACCAAATAAAAATAGATGTTTCAATAGGCTTGATTGAAACCTATAGTAGTTTAAAACAACAAGGATGCGACTACAATGACAAAGTATCAGTGTGCTGCCGTTTTGCATGCAATCAGCTTTGGGGGTAGTGTGGGCTTTTAAAGATAAGTGCATGGCTCTTCAAGTGCCTCATGACTTCAATAACAACTTGACTAATGTTACATACCTGAGAAAAATGAATTACCTAACTAAAACATACAGTATGAAATATCTCTAGAATCTAGTTACCAATTTTTTTATTCTTTTTAATTTTTGTAATGCCATTATCAATAGGAATTCTTCCTGACATGTTAAGATTGATGAATTGCAAAAAAAGTTCTGAGCAGAAAAGCATAATAAGGTATATTATATTACCTCATCTAGTTCTTAGGCGGCAAATCTAGTTTTCAACATAGAATAGAGTATAATGCTTGCTCCAAAAAAGAATGGAGTGGTGGTGGAGTGAATCTGCCAAACTACTCATTGTGTTTTATAGATCCACCTTGACTTCCTAATATTACACGACAATTAAATAAAACGAATAGCCACATATAAATTAAAATTAAAGTTGAGTATCCCTGAGCTGGGTACGTATTTCATGGAAAATATCTTTATTTATTTTAGGCAATACTATAATATTTTTTTTAACCATAGAAGCACAGGCATTTAGCTAGTATAACAAGAGAACAAAACAGGTTCCAGGTAAAGATCAGGCAGTATATCTTGTCTGTTGTCAAGAATATATATACCTTCTTCGTCATGTGCCTTATCAAAACAACAACTTATGGTCCAATTCGGGATGACTTCTGTGTCAGTATAGACTCAAAGGTGAACCATGCGAATTAGTGGTCTCTTCAGAACCTGAGCAGAATACATCAGAAGACGAAGTTATGATAGAAATTTATCTGATTGCATCGTTATCATTGGCACTACATTAATTTGAGAAGGAATCATGGTTGCACATATCATGATTCAAGTTTGAGATGGTTGGCTGAATCATAAATGTCTAAATAAACTTATTGTGTTGCGAAATGTGAATTCATATTTGTACTTGTCATTATAAGATAAGATTTTCTGCTTAGATGAAAATAATCTTGCGTAATGAGATTAGGACTACTGGTATTCTAGTTTGCTAGATAATTACTGCAATCCTTCCTTTTTTACAGTAAAAGCATAGGCTTTTAACTAAACGGAAGATTATTTTAATAACATAGTGGAGGCGTATATATGGGATTGGAGACAGCCATGTGGAGGCTTAGAACATCATATTGTTGGCCTAGCATAAATCACATAGTTGCATAATGCATGTGCATTCTCTCAGCTGTAAAGATAAAGAGGAACAAACACTAAGACAAGAATTCTAATGCAATAGAAGAAGTAAACAAAATCGTGTTTGTGATGATGCCATTGTGGACGACAGACTCATCGCCAGACAGAAGACTGGGTGGCTGTTCTCATAGGCGCAGGCACACCGTGCGTGGCCCAAACTGGTGTGGGAATTGCAGCATGCACATTGAAGGCGGTGTCAGGTTCAACATCCTTCTCATCAACTCTGAAAATAGACAATATCAACATGACGAATGATAGAGTAAGTTTTAGTTCATGCGCTTAACTTTAAGAACCATTCGTACCAAGAGAAGCACCAAAATTGTAGCGAGAACTTATAACACTACAAATAATCAGGACATGTGAAGGGCAAGGAAATCCAACTTTAAATTGCAGACAAATGGCATAAACCCAAGAAGATTTAGGCTTGATCCGAATGGATCAATTTCTACCTTTTCCGAGGAGATCCAAAATTTTGGGAGTAACGCGATGCATTCAAATGCAAAGTGGAACTGAAGAATATCCCTACAAAGGTCAAGAAATCCAAAATCGCTACACGACATGAAGATATTCCCCAAAAATGTGATATGAATCCCGGTCAAAATCCAAGCTTTTACCAAGTGATACAGCCAAGGCAAAGACCACAGAAACAGAACACAGAAAAATCGTGCCTTTCACTAGATACGATCTTAAGAGCCCAAGTCACCCATTTACAGCATAATCAGGAGCGAGAAGCCGAAAAGCACTTACCGGAGTAGACGGATCGCACGAGGCTCTCGATCTTGCCCTCCTGGCGGAACACGAGCGGAGGCGCCCCGGCGTACGCTGGCGCCGCCGGGAGAGGACAGGAGGTAGGTCGGCCGTCGAGGGCGATGCGGAGGAGTCGTAGCCGGGTACTCGAGGCGGCGGAGGCCGTTGAAGAGGACCCTCGAGGATGTAGCGGCGCTCCCGCGACACATTGTAGTTGAGGTAGGCGAAGATCCCGCACATCTTTGCGCGGGGCTTCTAGAAGCTTCGCGAGGGTTCTGGATTCGAAGGGAGGGAGGGAGGAGAGCGGCGGACGGCGTACGACGAGGCGGGGAGTCGCCGGCCGAGGTGGAGGAAGAAGAGGAGAAGGCCGCGTATTTGTGTGGGGAAGTCGACTCGATTTCTATACTGATCGAATTGAGTACAAAAACATTCCCGTCGTTATATATATGTTATTAACTATTTAAAAGTAGATGTTAAAAAATACACTACGATATAAAACTCCTAAAATCAAATTCAAAATTAAATTTTAAAATTCGCTGCGGCTAACGATGAGGCTAAAAGTTGTTGGTGTACCACTGACCTGTAGCCTCGCCATCCGTAGCCGGGCAGGATATGGATCGGATGGCTGATAGACGTACAGCTATTCGGTTGTGTACAATTTCACATCGTTGTTATATCTACCATTTTTCATTTTTTATCTGCCTCCGTCTCCAAAAAGGAAAAAAAGATATGCTGTACCTCTTGCACTTAACGTCGTTTTCGCGATTCACTTATCACTACAACAGGCCAACATTACCGTTATGCACTAGATTTGTACAAGTGTCCGGATTCTAAATTTGACATCGAAAGTAAGGCCCTCTTTGGAACCAATGACAAATGGAGGATTTTTTTTAATTTAAATTCTACATGATTTTTTTCCTAAATAGTCCTTTGAACAAAGTATGTGAAAATCCTTTGAAATGGCTTAATACATGAAAATTTTGGACTAATTAGTTTGAGGTTTAATCTTTGAAAAAACTTTTCTTTTTTTAAATCTATCTCTAATATTTTTGATTTTGGTTTATTTTCTCACGTCTAATAATGATCATTTTTGTGTTTTTTAATTATCAGTTTTGCATATGTATTTCCACAAAAATTTTCAGTTTTTTATATGTTTTACCATTAGAGAGCTACTAGCACATGGTGTGACGTCAGGGCAACGGTATAGTTTACTATGTTACTCGAATACTTCTTAAAAGTGACATATTACGTATCAGATATGTATTGGATACGTATCGGTGATTTTTTATTTTTTCAAAAAAAATTAACTCACGATACTTCTGGATATTGGTCATACTTGCCGATATTCTAGCCTGGATATCATTATATATTTAAAGTAATGAAGTCTAAAATCAAGTTAATTAAAATAACATGCATGTATTTAGATAAATCGATATTTATAAATTTTAACTAATAACTAAGCTATCAATAATATTTATTTAGTAACAACAATTAATACTATTAAATTCGTACTTAAAAATATTTCGAATCAATGTTAATTTAGTAGTTGTTAATGTTGTATTATGAAAGAAAATAATTGTCAAAGTACAAGGTTGAAGATCGTGCAAAAACTAATACAATTTATATTTTTGGAATGGGAGGAAATATGTTACGTCCTAACCGTGTATTTTTAAAACCTTAACCACATCATTATATTGAGTAGTCACATTTTATGTTTAAAACCTTAACTTTTTATTATTCTGTTATATTATTTTAAATTTATTTATTATCATATATATATAGGCGTATCCGTATTTATGTTTTTGGAAATATGACGTTCACCGTATCGGTTTCATTCCGTGTAACATAGATAGTTTATATGTTGACGTAACACAAAACCTGGTTACAGGTTGATATCAAGGTTTCATACTGACGCATATAACATATACCACACCTCTAACAATATCACGCTCTGTAGACTTTTTGTTACTATTATTGCGTTCCAAAGAAAACCTAAGCAGTTAACCTAGTGATGTACATATTTAAGCCATAGTAAGGATCGGATATTTTCAAGACATATGCAAACGTGTTCGAATTATCAATTAGTTTGAGCCACAGCGTGGAAAGGTGGCAAGGTGAGGTTACATTCCTGTTAAGTAGAGCGTTCAAAGTAAAATAAATTGTGTATTTTGTCTAAAAAATGAATCGTGATTATGTGAATGGAGGCATGGAGACTGGACACTGCCAAGTGGAGAACCGAAGTCAGACTTGCATGGCAAGGCAATGGCGTCTCAATAGGGTCAGCAAAGGACAGCTAGCTCCTTGATGCTTGGTGTGGTTTTCTTTCGTTTCTTTTTTGACTTGTTTTCCCTTGACTACCAGTTTCCACGAAAGAAAACTAGTACTCCATGTTTCTGATTTTTCTCCCCTCTCCTTCCTGTGTACTAATTAAAGATAATTTCCACGTGAGGTTATGTGGTTAATCAAGTACTACCTTCCTCCCAAAAAAACTTTATTAGTATTTGAAGTAGTGACTGAAACATCGACAAAAAAATCTTTCCACGTAGATTTGAGAATTGAAGCACATTCTCGGGCGATTACAACATTCTTTGTATCTGACAGCATTATATTGCGTCCTGTCCTACTCCTACATACATCGCGTTCACCCTGGGATCGCATAGGAGCATAGTCATGTGCTTTCTTGCTTCTTCTCTGGCAGTCTGTCTTGCATGGACCAGCCCTTTTCTCCTGAAGCACCCGCGGCTTGCACACTGCACTGAGACTATACAAATTAAGCATCATATATACAGTAGTAGGATTTATCAGTGAGCCCATCCATGTTTGAAGCAAGCTAGCTACTAGTAGATTACTGACAACTTGGCAGCAAAGTAGCAAACTTTACCTGTGGGATGGGAGTAGTTCTTGTGCTTGTACCACCCGAAGCAGCAGACCTGAGAACATAAGAGTCACAGATAAAGCCATCCTGTACATAAGGGTGTCCTTAGAATTGGTTCCAGCAGGCCGGGAATCGCGGAAGAGGAAGAATATTTACATATTGTACATATGATGTTGGGAGCGCCGCCCAAACCCAGTCCTCAGCTGATATGTCCACACCTATCAACTCAACATTTGTCTGTGCTAGCTGCTCCTAACTTTTTAGCCTGTCCTCCATCTGTAACGCCCGCCTTCAACACAAGACAAAGTACGTCCATGCCGACGGCAACAACAATGCATGCCATCAAAACGAATGCTGGGCTTCTTCTACCTCATCGATCAAAGCTATGCGCAGGCATATCGCATATGCAGGCAGACAAGAGATTTTTACTCACCATTCATCCCATCCTCCATACAAGCAGCAGCCAGGAGGACATGCCATGAATAATGATCATGGCATCGTCACAAGAGTTCGAGGTTGAGCCACAGCAGCTGCACTCCAAGCCCAAGAGGCTCTACCAAGTCTGGAAGGGAAATAACGTACCTACCTCTTCTATCTTTCTTGCTCCATCGATTCACCCTTCAACAGACATGAGACTTGCTCAAGTTCACAGCAGGCAGACAGGTAGAGTGATTTTCCTTCGGTTTTTGCAGATATTCTTGTGTGGTGGGCGCCTTATCTTCGGGCCAGATGCAGCCTCCCTGCTGCTCTCCACATTCCTCATCCTTGGCCCAACCATCGTCTTCTGCTACCAGATGCAGTCCACAATCCACCGCTCTCAACAACAGATGCGTCGAGCTGCACAGCTCATTGTCATCATCACAACAACAGCGGTTAGTGAATCATCAAATCTATTCTAAGTTGCTTCTTCACATTTAATTTTGATTCCAATCCTTTCTACAGTCACACATACCCTACAATATCAGCATGAAATTGACAGTGGTTTCAACTTTCAATATATGGAACTGAAATCAATCAATCAGGGATGCAAAGATTCCAAACAAGTCTAATCTCCACTATAAAACATGTATAGCACATCAGAGCCCATGAGAATTTCACCTCAAATGCAGGACCTCTTCTTCCTCTTCATGACATCAGTCAGAGACCCAGGGATAGTGCCAAGGAACACAAGAGCACCACCTGAAGCCGATGAACTTCTTGGCTCAACCACGCCATCGATAGAGTGGAGCAGCGGGAGAACTCCACGGATGAGGTTTCCGTCGGGGCAAAGGATTGTGACGTCAATGGCTTCACGGTGAAGGTGAAGTTCTGTGAGACCTGCCTAAGGTACCGCCCGCCACGATCCTCGCATTGCTCCATCTGCAACAACTGCGTCGAAAGGTTTGATCACCACTGCCCATGGGTTGGCCAGTGCATTGGACTTGTAAGTAAGCAATCGATGATGCAGTAATCAGTATAATCAATTAATCATCAGCATGTAATTCAATGTCCGGTTTCAGTCCTACCTATTTCCCTACTATTAGGCATCTGGTAGAGCACAACCAAGTTCTATGGAATGAATGAACTTAACTTTCAAGTTTCAATAAGATGTGGGTCTGTGTCGAATGGGTGCAAAGGGTGGGGGTAGAAGTTTTTCATCCCTACCAATGGTAAAGAGCCAGGCTAATTCCCTTCCATCATCTCCAGTATTTGACTATTTATAACTTATTATACATAAAGCTATAGAGCTTACCAAAATATTTAGACTTGAATGTGGGAGTTGTAACTTTACTTTTAGCTAAAAAAAAGTCTCCGAAACCATTTAAGTTGAATTGCACCAGGCGCAATGGCAGCTATCCTTTTATTACAATATCACCAAGAATGAGTGCTAAGTTGTTCCACTGTTTGACTAGATGTACAGACAAGGTTAGGTACCTGGAATGACGATATAATAACAAAATTATTAAAGTAAGACCTGAACTGTACCTAACATACAATTTTCTAATTTTGAGGCCTCAAGCACATATTTCTAAAACAACCTTTTTCTCACACTTAATAAAATGAAACTATGGTCAAGGGGAAAAAAATAGCTTACATCGAAAGAGCAGATTAACCAAGCACTAACCATCATCCAAATTCCATATTTTAGCAGCCCACAAATCTACTATACAGAAATGACGTCAAAGTAACTGTAAATGTGCAATCGTTGCATTCTCAGATATTTGCCACTTGCCCAGCAAAATCATGACATTTTCTCTTTGTTCTTGCAGAGGAACTACCGCTACTTCTTTCTGTTTGTAGCAATGTCAACTTTCCTGTGCATATTTGTTTTCATCTTTTCATGGGTAAACATCTACTATGAAAGGGAAGCCAATGGTGGATCCATCTGGAAGGCTTTGTGCAAGGAAGTATACTCATTTGTGCTAATCATATATACTTCCATTGTTGTATGGTTTGTTGGTGCCCTCACAGTATTTCATCTCTATTTGATCAGTACTAACCAGGTAAATTTGCTTCCTTCTTTAGCATTTTTTAGAGACTTGCTATAGTCAATAGTTCTCTTATACTGGAATTCAACAATTGCATTTTAACGAGTATACAGTAGTAAGAACTCTGAGATAGTTATGGTGCCTTCAACTACCACTACCAGGCACCAGCTCCATACACAACAATGCATAACAGGAAAGGAGATAAATCAATTTCCTGCTCTAGTCAATAGAGTAGGAATAAGGGAATTTACACTAACCAAAGATTTCAGCTAGAATGTTTTTGACAGGGAAAAGGCGGAGGAGGCCTACTGAATTTTATTAATACACACTTGAATTTTTCTTATTTTCAATTTTAAAACTAAACCCTCCCAAAACTTATTTCCAAATCTGAACCTTTTGGCCACGCCACACGCCCGGCATGGCCAAATAACACCGCCACACCATGAACAATGGGCCGTGGCAGAACTCTTGCCACGCTAGTCTAACTGGCATGGCCAAAAGGTTCAAATTTAGAAATAAAATTCCAAAGGGTTTATTTTAAAAAATAAGAAATAAAAAGGTTTAAATAATAAGAAAAATTCTACACACTGGGGGGGGGGGGGGGCGATAACAAAAGACGAATTGTTTGTAAATTAAGTGTTTGTTACACAAAGTACTAGTATAGAAGTATATTTATAGCATTTACAATACCCTTTATTACCGAATTTTGTTTAATATAGGAACCACCAGGTGACTGCTTGGTCATGATAATACAATTCCATTAACCACTAACCAAATCCTGGCTGCATTGTAGTGAGAGCACTCTGTAAGGTGGACAATTATGTGCTAGGTAGGACGCACTAGTGTGTGTGTGAAGTTGTGGTCTGCATGTTTGGCGCTTGTGTCTGCACCCGTTATAATCTCAAAACAGAAAATATATTATATATAGTAGTTATAACCTCCCATAGTTTTATTGAATGTCTAACTCTAAATCTAACCACATATTCTGCAGACAACATATGAGAAGTTTAAATACCATTATGACAATAAGGACAACCCCTACCGAAAGAACATTGCAGCAAACTTTGTAGAAGTGTTCTTCACCAAGATCCCTCCATCCCAGAACAATTTCCGTTCATGGGTTGGTGAGGGTGCTCTGGAAGCTGGATTTTATACTCCATATATTGGGTTTGATGTGACTAGCGCAAGGGAAAAGATTGATTTAGAGATGGGAAACAAGGAGGTACTCATTGGTGGTATGCAGATTCCAACAATACTTCAGAACATAGACTATGGTTCCTTTGGGGATAATCCAGATGACAAGAACAATAATGAAGACGATAGATTAGCGCCTTTTGCTTCAACTTGGGCACAACAAACAAATGAAGGTGCCGAAACATCTGGAATAGCTACTGTAGAATATAAGGACGAAATAAGTGAGGATGATGATAAGGAAATTATTAGTTCAAATACAAGTTCAGCACAAACATCAACAGAAGCTAATGCAGAATCAGAGGATGATGCTGGAAAAAGTAACAGTGCAGATAGAAGTTCTGCCCAAAATTTGGGGGATGGAAACTAATAGCTCTGTATTACTCATTTAAATTGAGAATTTGTTCATATATATGGCCATTATGAGTTGACATTATTCTTTGCACTACACATGATAAATAAAAACAGAAAGCACATGACTGTATGCCTCAGCCAATTTTTTTACGAATGTATGAATTTATGTCTTTAAGCCCATGTTGTATTGTTCATTCTTTCCTGCGATATATGTTTCTACGGCATGTTGACCATAAAGTGGACATGGAAAGGAAAGAGTTATGTTGATTGATTGCTTTACTGCCTAATGTTGCACGAGCTATGACTGCTTTACAGCCTCTATGATAGTACAAGGGAGAAGCCAATGATGCAGATGCGGAGCAAGTCATAGAAAGGACGTGACATTCATAAAACAATCCATAAAGCAGGACCAAGATAATGTAAATCATCATTAAATAACAATTCCATTGCTCACTATTTGGTAAAGAATACAGCTGCTATCCAGAATAACTGACATCTGGATCTTGAAAGCAAATTACTGGTTGCAACAAGTAAAGCTTCTTGAAAAATTATAGTTAAAAGGAGGTACCAAAGGTTGCACATTTCTGCAGAAACGTAACCCTCACGCCTGATAGACATCTGGTAGCTGAAGGCCTACACTGGCAGCAGATTTGTTCAATATCTTCTTCATCTCATCTGATCGGTCCACAGCTATATTATACGAGAATAGCAGATCCTGGACAATCAAACATGATTTACAGAGCTTTTAGCGTAGTACACAGTGCATGAAAAGCCAATGGAAACATGCCAGATGCCAGTATTACAACCATGTGAAATTTTTGTTCCATCTAAACAAGGTGTGCTGTACTGGGAAGTGGCAATCAGCAATGAAGCGACTACATACTCGTATACTAAATCACACAGAATGCAATTCAATTAAATCATTAACTAATCCACCAGAGAATGATTTGGCATTTCATCGAACACATGATCTACTAAAATAATGCGCAGGCTCAAACCACAAGTAACAGGAAAAGAGTATGCACCTAGGAAGAGCTCCCACCTTGTGGTGATGGACGCTGGTGAGGAGGTAGGCGTAATCCCCAGCAAGCCTCAGCCTCGCTCTGGCGTCGGCCTCCGTGCCGGTGGGGCGGCGGAACTCGGAGGCGAAGAACTCGCGGAAGTGCTTCTTGGAGGCGCCTCCGCCGACGTGACGTGCTTCCGCACTGCCTTGAGCACACGCCGGTACACGGAAGCCTCGACCACCATCTGATCTGTGTGGTTGGAGCCGCGAGAGGTGGCGGCGGCTGGGTTCGCCGGAGGCCGCGAGTTCCGTCGCCGCCTACCTCGGGTGGGGAATGGGAGGAACGCGAACAACAAAATTATATGTTGCACCACAATCTGGACCGCACGTTTTTGATCCAATGGTGGTGAAGTCTCATAGGGAGGAGTAATTAATTAATCCAAACTTTTACAAATTAGCCCCTAAGAAATTTTGCAGACTGACAGATCACATGATTAACATGATCACATCTCTCGCAAGCGAAGCGATCCGAAATCTTGAGGACGACACCTTGGATTTCTTTGTGAACTGGTCCAAAATTTTCAACCTAGTTTGATGCTCTAGCAGCCATTCTAGATGCAGCTTGTAGTGGTGGGGTGCTGGAGGGATTGGTACTAGGCCTGAATGAGGAGGGTCTAAGGCTCCGTTGGAAGACGAGCAAACAAAAAAAAAAAACTCCTTTTTTTTCGTGAACACACTTCCTAAACTGTTAAACAGTGTGTTTTTTTAAAATGTTCTATATAAAAATTGCTCTAAAAAAATCAAAAGGCTCACCTCGTTTTAGCAAACTCACTCACTGGATTGCTTCAACAATCACTTTTTGCAAACTAGTAATAAATTAATAATCAACCCTATATATGATAGCACCTTCAATATACTACTAATCTTGAATTCCTAGCTAATCTAAGCTCACTGATCATTCAAATACATACAGCCCTAGCTAGCAAATGTATGAGCTAGTAGTAGTCATCGACCTCGCGCTGTAGGATCTCGCCATGAAGGAGAAGGACCTTCTAGCCGGATGTAATCATACATGACGCCAAAGAAGGGGCTCAACGCCCTCGTCTGCGTGATGAACACCACGTTCTCGCCTTCCTCCAGCATGTACCCCTTGATCGCGAACTCCATGCTCCACTGCACGCCATGTATCCCGTGCCTGGCGATCGCGTTGCCGTCGCCGAACGCCGCCGGCGTCGTCAACACCTCGCTCGTCGCCCCGTTCACCTGCAACTGCAGCCTCGACATGTGTGCGGCGGCGAGCGCGATGCGGAGAGTGTAGGTGCCGTCTGGTACGACGTGGTCTAGGCTGAACCGGATCTGCCGCGTCGTCGGCGCATACCCGTCGCCTTGCTTTCTGCAGGAGAGAGCACACGAAAACTTGGTTCTTGCATGTTCAGTTCAGAGTTAATCGAGAGGAGAGGAACTGATTGTTGTTGTTTACCTTGTGACGTGTGCGAAGAACCAGTCCTTGGAGATGTCGCTCTCACCGATCTTGAAGACGGGATCGTCTTCAGGGTACAGCTCGGCGTACCTCTCCCACAACCCGTACTGCCTGTACCTGTCAAACACATTCAGAACAATCTGTGTCAAGCCTGAACATTCTTTTGGTGTCTTAGTGCACCATGACCAGCAAAGTCTTATGGGCTCACTTGTCTTTGTTGAGGAAGATCTTGTTCTGGTATTTGGGGTTGGGATCAGGGATGAAGAACTCTGCTGCACTCCTGTCAGGGACGCCCATCTCCCATAGCGTCGGCCCTGATCTTGGAGGCCTGAACACAAGATCACCAAGGTTGATGCTACGTCCTGTTTAAATTCAGACGAGCAATGGTTAAACAGAACTGGTCTCATTCGAGATTATCATCTTAATTGCCAAATGTCATCTGAATTAGTACTAACCTGATGTTACTGTTACTTGCGAGGTATACATGTAGTCGCCCAGAATCCCGGGAACCCACGCGTAGAGGTTGTACACTCCTGCTCTGACATTGCCAATGCTGAATCTGCCACAGGGTGTTGCCGTCGTCCAGAACTGGTAGTTCTTGCTCTCTGTCGCCCAAGAACCGGGTTGTCCAGGAGAGGCCAGGCCGACATAAGCCATGCCAGCAGCCATGTCTTCGCCGCTCATGTACCTGAAACAGCGATCATCAGTAGCATCAAACAAAGCAAATTATGATGGTTTCAGAAAATGATCCATGAACAGTTTTTATTGATGCATGTCAACACGTGATTGCGTGAAGATGAAACTATACATGAAAAGTAATGAACTTTACCTGTCTCTGACAAATAGCCTCCCGGCGACCGATCCTCTCTGACCTGCCTTGTGGAAGTCCGGCGATTCAGGGAAGCTATACGGCCATTTGGTAGCTTCAGCTTCCGCCTGCGCCTTGGCGTCCTCCCAGAGCGCCTGCAGATCTCCTCTCCTCGGGCTCGAGTTGAGGTAGATGAACACCGGGCCCATCACCTTCTTCCAGTACTCGCCCTCCTTGATCTTCAGAACAATGTCGTTCCCGATGTAATGCGTGCCAAGAAACATCTGGCACGAACCAAGTTTCAGTTTTCTATCTCGCAAGATTCATGTTCAGAGTTCGTTTGTTAGTAATTAGTTGCAGGCTTACTGTGAGGGAGGTCGGGCCGACGTGGGAGGTGAGCTCGCGCTTGAGAGGGCCACCGCTCTTGAACTCGTTGCTGGGGGTGATGACCCAGAATCCCATGGGGTTAGGGTGATTGCTGCTAATCCATCCATGGACTCTGTTGTCCTTGTTGTCCAGCGAGTACTCGTACTTGTCATCTACCTAGTTCATCAGAAATTCATAGCCACCAGAAGTCGATTAACATATGACAGCTTGATCTGTAGTGCAGAATGTTTCAGAATTCAGTTTATTTACCTCTCCTCTGAACTGAGGCTCCTTGGGGTCAACGAGCAGGACAGCCTCCTTGTATGCCAGTGGAGCACCGCGAGGTGCATCTCTGTCTGTCGCGCTCGGCATGAACCTCTGTATATCGTCTGAGATCGCCATGTAGTTGAACCTTACAAATCATTCATATGCATGTAACCAAAGTTAGTCAGATGTTTCTAGATTGGACTATATTCAGGTGAATAGCAGAGGGACCAGGAGTCTCTGAATGTGTCCTGAACATGTACAAAGGGGGAAGTCATTTCATCCCTCGCGGGGATATTTACTTGTTTTTGCATGTTATTCAAAAAGTCATTAAAAAAGTTTAAATTTTTTTGACAAGATACATCAATATATGATATATTACTCCATAAACATACATAATTAAATTCGGCTGGTACAAGTAGACACAAAAATAACAAATATGACTGTAAATACTGTGCACTGTTCATAGTTAAATTTGTTATTTTTGTTTCTACTTGTATGAGTCAAATTTAAACTTGTATGTTTGTGGAGTGATATATCATTTATTGATCTATCTTGTCAAATTTTTTAAATTTTTAATGACTTTTTAAGAATGAATAAACATCCTCTCGAGAGGGATGAAAAACCATTTCACATGTACAAGAAACACTCACTTGTCCGTGTTCAGTTTGAAGGCGAGTCGAGCCTCTGAAATGTTGAGAGCAGGCCAGTCGCTGGCATGCTCAAAGATGGCATAGCAGTAGAACCCTGAGCTACCTTTCAGCATGACAAACCTGAAAAGAACAGTCATTGTAAACGCCAGTGATACTATTATAGCCAAATTTATTAGCATAGGTTGAAATTTCTGAAGAATGGAGTACCTCTTGTCAATGTTTAGCCTAACGCTGTTTTGACGTGATGGATTGTATGTGCTCCTGAAAGAAAGCTCCACTTGATCTTCACTTGAGGATACAACCATGAATTCAGTACTGTCCAGCCTGTGAAAATCCAGTCAATAATTTAGTGCATCTATTTGGGATAAGCAGAATTCCTTCAGAATTTCAGTAGTAGTCTGCAACAGGGCGCTGTGCATACTATTTTACATTCCTTTGAAATTATGTTTTCAGTAAGAAAATCATTTTAGCCAGTTCATATCCTCTGACCTCTGTTTATTAGGCAATAATTTCTGACGGTGTTTAACACCGTTGTTTTTTTCAGAAAAGAACTGAATTTGCATTGCAGCTTACTCTTTGTACTATCAACTGGTTTGGTTAGTCCTACTGCTATTAGAAGACTTCTTTTCCGTTCAGAATCATGACCACAAAAGGCTTGCTCTGTTGCTCTTATTTGGCTCACAACAAAACTTTTTCATTATTGTCATTTGGCCTGACGGCGAGTTCTTGATTCCATATAAATGTGGGTGGTTCAAAAAGAAATGATCATAATTGAACTAGCTAGCAGCTACGTTCAAGTCGTGTTAAAATAATCAGGCTGGCTAGTGCTATTAAATTTGTGGATGATGGGTCGGTTGATCGTGTTAATTATGTTATGAGTTTTAACAGAGTAAGGCAATTTATAAACAAGAACACACAAGAACAACTGCTATGCAAGTACCAGCTAGCTAGTAGTAGTGACTTAGGTTATGTACCAAATAAAGTAGTTCAGTTAGAAGTACTAGTTTATGGATATCTTTTAACTGATAAAAGGTATTTTATCTCGAAGTGACAGATATTTAATTTGTACAATCCTAGTGGAACAGTTATATAAACTTGTAGAAATAAATTAAGTTTGATCAGTGGCCAGCTCCCGAATGCAATTGTGGAATGAGAACACACAAAGATGATAAAGTCGTCGTTGGATGGCTAGCTGATGGAGTAGCGTGGATGCATCCTTTTCAGTTTAGAACAAAGTGATATGAGGAATGAGGACCTTAAACACCGGAAGATCAAAGTGCATGCACCAAGCTAAGTGAAATATAATTATCAGAAGATCGATATGTAATGCAAGACAGTTAAGAAGTAATTAGTAATGACATACATATCGATCATGCCTCTTGGATGATTGGATCCAGGGTAGTTCCAGACCACATCCCAGTACCTGCAAAAACATGGTTTTATCGATCAAATAGGAGTAGTAAGATTAGCAGAAGATAAAAAAAATGCAGCGTTGATCGATACATCGCAATTAGCTCAGGTAATCACAATGCACACATCAATTGTACGTACGTACTATCTCGTCGATCGATTAGTTAGTTATATATGATTATAGCTATTACTCGATCGAAAAGTGTTAACAAGAGCAAGTATCTAATTAGTACTCTGCCAGGTCTTTAATATTTGATGATATCAACTTTTAGACATAAGTTTAACCATTTATCTTATTTAAAAATTATATATAAATATATAAAAATATGTCATGCTTAAAACGTTTTTAATGATAAAACAAATTAGAATAAAATAAATAATAACTACATAATTTTTTAAATAATATGAATGGTTAAATTTATGTCTAAAATTTAACTACATCAAACATTAAAAACCACTAACTAATTGGAGAACGAGCTTAGGATCGAGTGTGATATATACCCGGCGGAGTTATCGTCGCCGTTGTAGTGCAGCAGGTTGCGGTCGCCGTTGTATCGGACGCCGGTGATGTGGCCCCCAGGCTTGGACAGCGTCACCTGCACGATGCCATTGTCCACCATCACCTGCATGAACGCATGCAGATCGTTCATAGCGGCAAGCGGATCAGGTAGCTAATTAATTAGCTACACAAAATGTATCAAATTAAACTTGTGTTGATGAAAAGAGCTGGCTGCTAGTTAATCAATAACTATATGATCTAGCCAGAAAAATTTTAGAGCCAGAAAAAACTTGGCTATAGCTAATATTTATTACAAAAGTTCTATTTAATTTTTTAAATTATTTAGATTTTTAATTGATCATGAACCCGGACAGCCGTCCGAGGTATAATTATGCACCTACTTACGTACCTGGCGGCGCTCGACGTGTAAGTTAACGCCGGCGGGGGACCGGCCGAGTCCCTGCGCCGGCACCGACGACTCGGCGGCCGCCAGTGGCGGCACTAGGGTCGCTGCGACGACGGCGGGGATGAGCAGCAGCAGCAACGACGATAGCTTCGTGGCCGCCGCCGCCGCCGCTGCCGCCGCCGCCATGGAAGCCGGAATACAGGACGATCGACGGCTAAACTGCATGCATGTGCAACACGAGCTTGCTCTTATGTACTCTCGATCTCTCTCTCTCTCTCTCTCTCTCTCTCCGGCTAAGCTAGCTAGCTTCTGCTGCTGCTGGTGATCGATGGCTAACTAGCTAGCTATATATAACAGCGGCAAGCTGCTAGGTAGGTCGTCGGCCTTAAAGTTGGTTTCGGCGCCGGGAACTTGAAAAAGATGCATGGGTGTGATAGATAGTAGATGATGAGTCAGGCAGGCGGCCGTTCAAATCGTCACGGTTCTTGCCTTTAGCCGTCCTCGCGGTTATGTCTGGTACACAGGCCGTTATAGCTATACGTACCTATAGCTACGGAAGAGATCAGATCAATCGGTGACGAAGCTGCAGGTCGCCTTAATTAATTAGGAGTACGTAGCAAACAGCGGCTAAGAAATATACTGTAATACACAAGAAAATTAATTTGTGATTACTCATCGTCAAAGTATATACTCTCTGTTTAAAAATATAATATATACTTAGTATTAAACTTTTAGACGGACTCCAATATTATTGATCATTAGTTTTTTCATAATATATTATCAACGCCTACAAAATTAACGTCATAGTTTTTTCATAATATATCATCAATAACTATATATAGTTTTATTTAATTATTAGTCAAAATATTCAAATATTAATTTTGTAAAAAACAAAAACATCTTATATTTTCAAATGAAAAGAACACGTGCTTAACTCAAATCGAAATCGGTCCGATTGTGATTCAGCGCAATGCATGATAGTTGCAGTGGGATTGGGTATATTTAGGTCATGTCACGCCCTAATTAGAGTACTCCTATCTTGCAGATTGCAATTAATCCGAATCGGACAGATTGATCGATTTAACTAGCTGGTTATAGCACACGTGCGTAAGCATGCATTGCTGCTCAGCCGCTACACGGGCTGGGCCTTACCTAGCCCAAACCAACAAACGGACAGGCAATCAGGCCTTCGCCTAGGCAGTTTTGGGCCTCACTAATAAATTAATAAAAGTAGTCGTAGAACACATCAGATGCATGCAGACGGCCACCGACTGATGCCAAGCCGCCATGCATGGCCCAGTTGCTGCTAGCATAATGATATGCAAGTAAACTAATCAGTGTCATTTAAGAGAAAACTGGTGAAGTAGTTCCATGTGAATATATAGATGCGGACATTATCATGTTCAGGTCCAATCCTGTCGATTAATGATTATAAGGTCCGTTATAAAATATAAGTATTTTTAGATTTTTTAAAGTAGAGATTAAGATCAGAGAGAAAAGACTTTTGTGTTCCTCGATGAATGAGGGGTGGTTAGGGGTGAAAGAATGGTTATGGTTAAGATAAGAAGAAATTTAAATAAAAAGTAATTGATTGGACAAATAGTACTTTAAATAGTGCTAGAAAATATTTATATTATGAAACAATATTTAAATGCTAGAAATGTTTATATTTTTAAATTACTCCCTCTCTCATGTAGGCTAACTATTATATTTTTTTAGAAACAAGGGTAAAAGCCCAACTTTTAATAGAAAGCTAATATAAAGGTCTCTGCTGGGGTTACCAGCTACAGATGAAAGCACAAAAGATTTGAAGACAGCTCTACCAGATAGTCACCTCCCAGGCCACTCACAGATTGTTATCTTAGAGCAACTTAACACCAGCTCTAGCAAAACAAACCAGCTAGAAAGACACCCAAAAGAGGGGAGTACTTTCCATTACATCTGACAAATCTAAGAAAGCAAAAGGTAAACAAACCAGCCAGCCCCTCAGAATCATCCAGCACTCTCCAGCATCAATTAACATCTGATTTTTGTGAGTTTAAACTATTTGTTCTTTTCAGAATTGCCAAAGCCATACATTTCAGGATTAGGACTTTTCTTGGTTTTAGCAAGATCTTCTACTCGTGTAAGAGAAAAATCACACAATAAACTATAGTCAGAGGAGTAGAAATCAATTTCTAGTTAATTTGTGAGGGCTAACTATTATATTACCATCTGCGGCCTTGCATGCTCACGTGTATTACTTATCCAGATGTATTATTAGCTATGTGTGATATATATATATACACACATACCCGTTTGGAGTCTTATGGTACCCGGGTCTCAAGATTTAAAATACACGAATTTTTTCAAAATTTTTAGATTTTTCAACTTCTAGGTATATACTCAGGTGTAACAGTTTGATTGATGTCTATGCCTTACAACAAAATATCTTAAATTCAAAGTTATTTCACCATTCCATATTAATTATATATTTGAATGACATATACTTAGAATCAAAATTTAAGCAAAAAGACATTTATAAGTTCAAATTCAGTTTAAACTTGTTTAAACTAGCTAGTAAACAAGTTAATATTCATACCCAAAAAGTTTTTAAAATTTTTATACTCATTTAAATTAGGTATATACTCAATTTGAACCTTGAGGCCCGAGCACGATAGTGCACCAAATAAATTTTCTATATATACACACATACATATTAGCAAAATGCTTGTATGCTGTTACGAAATTATATGTATCAAATCTATCTTAGTAACAAGTTAGTTTCAGTCAAACGACTTTAATTTTGGTCTCTCTATCCGGACAGATTAGATTAGCGTGCATGCAACTACTTGCAGGTCTATTCTGTGGCTGAAATGGAATGGAGATAGCCACATCGATCGATCTCTACTGCAGAGAGATGGAATTAAGGAAGGCAGAGACCTAATGATGAGATAACCTAATTAATATACTAATGGAAGTTGAGTTTATTAAAAAAACATAACGACTAGTATTTGTGTGCAACTCGTGTGATTTTGAAAATTACTCCGTAACATGCATGCATGCATGCTAATTAAATTAGTTTACTAGGATGCGATTATGACATGAACTACTATATATATAATGGCTAGCTACTGAACCCGACCGGCCGGCATTATCCAGGGCAGCTAGCTAGGGTCGACGTCGACGACAATGCATGTTTCAATGTATGCATTGATCACTATTATTATTAAGTAATTGCCCGGTTGCAAAGTCGATTTGAATTCACATGTAGTTGTTGCTAAGTATACTTCTTTTGTCCTAAAATATAGCTAATTAGAAATATTTTAGAGCAATTAAAGATTGAGACAAAAGTGTAAAATATGTTCTCAATAATAGATGGTAATTAAAGTAATGGAATTTAATAACAGTATGGATATAGTGCAGATCTTAAATGTTGGTGAAATGATGAAGCCCGCTAAAAATAACATGAAAAGTAATGAAATAAAAGTAGTCATTTATATGTTTTAGTTAGTTATATTTAAAACAAAATTTAAATATTAAAATAGTTATATTTTAGAACGGAGGAAGGACCACCCTCGAAGCTAGATAGACTTGCGCAATTATTAGGAAACTGATAACAAATTAAGGATTTGCTGACATTACTTGCTAATTAATAATAAACTTGGTTTTTTATAAAAGAAAAAACTGCAGCCCCAACTGGCCACAATGCAAATGACACACGGCCGGTCGGCCAGATCGGATCACACACACACGTACCTTGCATGATTGGATCGTACGTATGTACGTTCGTCAAAGATCTAATAGGTCGATGGATACCACACATGTCTATCGTACTCGCGACGCCGTGCAAATCCTGATTTATTTATACGGATTTGCTAAATCACATTGAACAGAAAAATAAGATCAAAATCTTATAAACTTTTATCTTAGAATCTGTTTCACAATTCATGCTCCGGCAGCCCCACCATCTAGGGCTAGATGCACCTATTGGCAGGGTGAGGCGTCCGACCTAGCTAGCTACGGTCAGTGCCGCCCCACACCCTCAGACCATATTTTTAGTTCTGGGCCTAGCACATTAATCACTAGCCCATGATCAACCCTCAGATTAATTGAGCATTCTTAGCATGAGGCATTAGTCATCTCGTCTTTGTGACTACGCTCGTCGCCTCGTCCATTTGATATCTCTTCAACTGTTCATTTTCGTCGTTAACTTGCTCTGTGGTGCAGTGGGCGTCGGTGCCCTAGCTAGCCAGTAGCTGGATTTTATGAGATTAATTTAATTTATTATATGATGCAAATATTATTGTTTCATTTTTAAATGAGAGATGTCATCTTGGATATTGTTTTCTACCTTAATTTATTGATTGTACTCTATTTTATGCGGTTGCAATATAAATCTAATTGTTGACACCTAAATTTGGTATTAGTTTGGAATCATATCAAGTTCAAGTCAAACTTGTAAAAGATTGGAGCTTTCCCGTAGAGGCCAGTCTGACCGCCATTGTGTGGCCGATCGGACTGGACAATAAACTGTGGTTTGACCGCGACAGCAGGTGTCCCGACAGTTAGATCTTCAGCCCTGAGTCCATATATAGCTTTGGTATTTCTCGTGTTTTCTTACTTGAAGCTAGGATTTTTCGAGTTCTAGTTAATCTCTAAGCCTAATAGGACATGGAGAAGGCCCTATAGACGTATGGCCATCCCTCCTATAAATATAGAGAACCAAAACCGATTGAAACAACCAATCAATCATCAAAATCAATCTACTACCTCTACATCTATCTTCTACATCTCCCTCCTTCTTTTTTCCTGTTTCCCATGTCTATTCACTCTTAGACCTGCTGATTTTAGTCATCTCTCGTCTCTATGGTGTTAGAGGACGTCCTAACTAGCCTGTCGAGCCTAGGATAAACCAACACACATTCACCCTGACGTGGTTTTTCTTGGGTGATCATTCGACAACATCTATTCTCTATGGCGGCGCATCTTCGGGTGCCGCTGCGGGTTGCACACAAGGTGCTCACATGTGTGGAATGACACTTTTTGCACCAACAATAATATATTGTGTTTGTTGTATATATAGATCATCTCCATACCATCTATATTTCAAAGCTGCATCTACCACTGCCAGCACCTCCTCCAGCTCCGGGCCTCCAGCTACCTCGACAAATGGCAATGGAGTTAGGGTTTAGGTTTTGAGGTGGGTCAGGGTGGGAGTGGGGTGGGGGGAGGGGGAAGTGGTGGGGAAGTTCCCCGAGCTTAGAGGGATGACTGTGGGAGGTGGCGGCCTGATGATGGACAGCGGAACAGGCGGATGGCAAGGTGGCGGCGTCGCCATTGAAGCCGCGGGGTCAGCAGTGGGCAGTGGGCTGGTGTTGGCGGCGGGGGCATTCGTCAGAGACAGGGAAGACGAGGGCACTCGTCGCCGCCAGCTTGGGGAGGAGGATGGAGGAGGGAGAGGGGGAGGAGGAGGAGGCCGGCCGAGCAGGCCTCGTAGGCGCCAGCGAGGCCGCGCAACGGTGCAGTGGGCGGGGGCAGCAGAGGAGGCGAGCTCGCCTCACTCGTGTGCGTCCGTGCGTGCACAATAAGGGGATGGGGAGGAAAAGGATAAGATTACTGTGCGTACGAATCTTAAAATATATCTAACTGTCCAAAATTCGTATAATGTGAGGTAAGATTTTATGTCACATATTGTATAGACAGTCACTTATTTATATCGGTATATGCGCACAAATCTTATGTCACATATTGACTAAATTTAAAATAGTCAGGACCGTAACAAAGAAATTGAGGCCCTGTGTGAAAAAAATGACCTTATATTTAGAAAATAAATAAATAAGTAAATTGTGTCAATGGTGGTGGCTCTCTCTCTTTTTTTTAAGATATTGGCGGTGGCTCTCCTAGTAAAAAAATGATTGCATTATAATGCAGTGACTCAATTTTTTTTAGTAAGCAGAAAAAATGGAATCTAACGTAGAACACGTGTTCATATCGTCGTTATAAACTACATATATCTAGGATTGTCATGATTGTCATCACACTTATCGGAGCCAAGCAAAACAAACCCGCTCTAGCCAAATCAGTATAACAAGAAGAGAAAAAAAAATTCTAAAAAGTAGAATTAGGGGTCCGAAAACATGTTGTAACATATTAACTAGGATTGAAACATGGAGAATTTTGTGACCCCTAATATTTTGATACCTATAGCTCATTTCATACGTGCCAATGGACGACCTACACATCAGATGCAGACGACCACCGACCGATCGATGATGGATTGTTTTGTTTCCATGCATGGCGCCATGGCGCAGCTGCTGCTAGTAGCATAGTAGTAGTAGGATGCAACAATTGGACTCGTTCCATGTGGATAGATGGAGACATGATCATTGTCACGTCCAATCCTGTCGATTAATGATTAACTGCTTTTTAGAAACGATTAGTGATTAATTGCTGTCTCCTGCATGCAGATTAATTATTATTAAAAACAGTCTCAATCTAGAAACTATCAATTAGTTTCTATGCTATGCCATGTTCATATAGATATCACTCTATAAACTATTGTTCCCAATACACCATTTCTATCCATGACACAAGTAATTAATTAGTCACTTAATTCTTTTTTCAATCCACCAATTATCTTTCTTTCTTACTATCATGTAGACACTATCATCTTCCAATACAAAACTTGATGGTGTCTAGTGCATAGTTTTTTATGTTAAAAATAGGTCTTTCATGAAACCTAGTTTCTTACTCTCTCTATTCTCTCTTCTATTTAATATGGTGCTACATAGGCTAAAAATCCTATATGTCAGTATAATTAATGCTATAGAAACTATCCTAGGTGGAGGGTTGGGACTGTCCTAATTAGCTAGGACGACCTCAATTTGCTTGCTCATGTTTATTACTCCCTCCATTTAAAAATATAAGACGTCTTTAGTTTCCGTAAAATCAACTTTTAAAAATTTTAACTAATGATTAAACTAAAAATATATGCATTTATTGTCCTGCATGCATATAGTATTACTAGTTTCGTATTTGAAAATATTTTCGTATAATGTTAATTTTGTAGTTGTTGATAATATATTTTAAGAGAAACTAATGGTCAAGTATAATATATGAGACCGTGTAGAAATCTAATACGTCTTATATTTTTAAACGAAGAGAGTATTATGCAATGCATAATTCTCTCTGTGCTAGCCGGTTCATTCGCGTGTCTAGCTACTCTGTATGTCCCAAAATAAGTTAATTCCTTATGTACCAAGAAAAATTATAAATAAGAAAGGCTAAAGTGTCTCTTATAAACGTAAAAGTAGTGTGTAGTGGTTAGGTAAGAGAGATATATTAAAAGGATAAAGCTTCCCTATTTACGAGGATACATAAGAGTATATGAATCAATTTATTTTGAGATAAAATTTAAAGTCTAGAAAATTAATTTATTTTAGGACAGAGGAAGTATAGTACATATTTATTTTCAGCTACTTATGTATGCTCAAATCTATCTATCTTAACAAGCTAGTTTCAGTCAAACGACTTTTGGTCTCTCTATCCGGACAGATTATATCAATATAAGCATGATCCAGCAGCTGTTGGTCTATTTTGTGGTGGAAAAAAGAGATCGCCACATCTCTGCAGAGATCGAATTAAGACAGAGACCCTATTGATACGACAACATAAGAGAATTTTTACGGTACAATATACTTAGTATATATTGCTAGTATATAAATTGCATCTTAGAAATTTGTTAAAATATTAAGAAGGATATTTTAACCTAAATTTGGAGGTGAGGCTGCTCTTAAGGGAGACGACACGCGATTTGTCCTCTATGATATGAATTTAACGAATTGCCTCTAACATAATAATATAGGAAGACTAATTTATCTTTTTAAATTTATACCGCATTTTATTTAAGTGGATATAAAAATTAATCTATATTATTCAATCATTTATACTAACAAGTATAGTGTACCGTAAAAAACTCTAACATAGTACTCCATAATGGCAGCTGCTAGGTTTATTAAAGACAACAACTAGCTAATTAGTTTAACATGCATTCATGCATGCTATAAATTAGTTTAGTAGGACGTGTAGACGTACTCGATTATGACATGAACGAATAATGGTTAACTACCAAACGCTGGCCCTTGGCCTTCCCCGGCTTCATCCAGGCAGCTAGCTACTACCCAGGGTTGACGAATATGTGTTTTGCATCATTATATTATAAATTAATTCGGTGAATTCACATTATTGTACGTAGCGTACGTTCTGCCCTGGCTTGACCAAATAATTGGGAAGCGAAGAACCAAATTAGCTAGGGTTAGGATGAATTTGCTGACTTGCATGACTGCTTTGCTAATTCGAATTAATTAAGTCGAGTCCTGGCCACAATGCAAATGACACGCCGACCAGGTCGGATCACAGTACATTACATGATTGGTTTGTACCTTACGTCCAAATTCGATCGACACCCAATGCCAATTGAAAATTCTCGCGACAAAATATAGTAACTCTTGGCTATATATATATATATATATATATATATATATATATATATATATAATGCTTCTGATCGGAAGCCCGATGGAAACC
The DNA here is from genome assembly GCA_003991445.1 of Oryza meyeriana var. granulata. Lineage (NCBI taxonomy): Eukaryota > Viridiplantae > Streptophyta > Magnoliopsida > Poales > Poaceae > Oryza > Oryza meyeriana. The sequence continues at coordinate 25,520 of RYFJ01000909.1, forward strand.
AAAATATCGAGTGCTTACTCCCTGTTCTCTCTATCTCCTGTTTGACTCTCTCCGCCACGTCAGGTGACGAAGCAGAGGATGCAGCGAAACAGATTCATGGATGCCTGATGCCGCCGCCCTAGCCAGATCTAGCGCTGTCACCGTCTCTTTCACGGGCCACACTACCCTCCACACCGCATGGTAGTGATGCAGATCCGGGGACATAGCCGCCGATGGACACCACAAGCATGAGCAGCCATCGCCACACATAGAAGCAGCAGCCGGAACCTCCAATCTGAAGTGGCGCAGATCTAGGGCTAGCGGTGGTTACCACGAGGAGGAGCAGCCATTGCCGTCGCACTCCACCATGAGCAAGAGCACCCCGTCTACTTCACCCCTTCTTCCGGCCTCGTCCTCCGTCGGCAGCAAAGTCACCGAGGGGCAGTCTTTCCATCTGGGACGGCGCTCGCTGGCTACGCAGCCCTCTTTCCTGTTGTTGCTAACGTCCTCCAAGAGCTCGTGCATCCTCTAGTCAGTGGCAGAGGAGTCAGAGCTCTTCGATTCGGCCTCCTCCTCCGTTACTGCCTCTCCTTGTTGTCATAGAGTCCAAATCCGGCCGATGGAGAGGAGGAAGAAAACAGATACAAATGGGTACATTTTATGATTTTTCGATTTTTCAGCTAATGTATCTTGATGTTTCTTGCATTCGATTAAAATGTTGCATTGAGGATTTTGGTGGTGTTTCATATTTTTGTCTTCGATTCTTGTAGATCTTTTGATGTTTCAAGAGTTGAGGCTCAATGTTCCATGTGTGAGAGCGACATGTTTCAATCGTGATTTTGCGTTGTTTCATTCCCCTTATTTTTTTGGTATTACACAACGTCACTAATTGATGTTTCAGTAACTTGATTTTTTTGTTTCACGCTATACAAATAAATGTTTCACGAGCGGTAAACTGAAATGTTTGACCGCCTGATTTTTTTTGCCGCATCTGGCGCCCGATCTGTAGTCGCGTCCTATATATATCTGAACATATCGTTCTCCAGATGCATGGTTACCAGTTGTTATATTTGGAAAGGAGGGAGTAAATTATGAGTAAGTAAAAAAACCCACAATACCCCTTGCTAATGGAAAAATTAGTATGTGTGGGTGGGTAGATAAGGGATATCGAAGGAATAAAATTCTTCGATCTACGGACCAATGGTAGGTAGGAGTATACAAATCAATTTATTTTGGGATAAAGTTTGAACTCTAGAAATCAACTTATTTTAGAACAGAGGGAGCACACAACTAGCTAGCTAGAAATTTTATGGTCTTTGAAGACATAGTGCAAGAGATAATGTACTCCCTTCTTTTTTAAGAAATGGTGCTGTTGATTTTTGTAGTAATGTTTAACCATTCATCTTATTTAAAAAGTTGGTATAAATATGACAAAAATTAGAGTCATGCTTAAAGTTTATTTAATGATAAACCAAGTCACTATAAAATAAACTATCCTTATCTTATTTTCTTGAAATAAGTCGAATGATCAAACGTCATATCAAAATTCAATAGGGTCATCTATTAAAAAACGGAATTAGTAGTATAAACTGCCTCTTGGTAACTTAAGGTACGCGGGTTTATTATTTCTGTAAAAAAAAGAGGGTATCAATCTATCAATAGGCATAAAATCATTCTTAAAAGAGTAAATATATTCGCAAAACTACATCTATTTTGATCAAATTATCATAAAACTATAGAATTAAGGTAGTGTGTCACAAAATTATAGATTTACACCAAATTTATCATAAAACTACATGTTTAAAGTGGAGTATAGCAACATTGTACACTTAAAATTGAAGTTATTTACAAAACTATAAATTTTAGAGTTTAAATCTCTAGCGCTATTCTCTAAATATAGTTTTTTTTATTAACTTGGCACTAAATCTATAGTTTGTGATAACTTAATTGTAAAATTTGTAGTTTTGCTATACCATTTTAAATCCGTAGTTTTATGATACATTGTATTAAAACTATAGTTTTGAAATAGTTTAATTGAAATATCTATAGTTTGTGAAATTTAGTCTTCTCTTGAAATTACGCCTGGACACAATGGGCACATGTAATACTTAGGCCCCCTTTGAAACAAATGATTGTGAAGAAATTTTGTTTGGATTTAGATACTATAGAAAAATTTTCTATTTAACCCTTTGAAAAAAATGGTCAGGGCTTTCCAAATCCTATAAAATTACTAAGAAATGACTCAATGGATAGATTTCGAAGAAAAGGTAGCAAACTGTCGAGGAAAAAACAAAATCACGTCAGGAAAATACGTCCACGTGGTACCGTCAGGCAAATTCTGTCAGAAACGGCTTGTCAGGCAAATTTTAATTTGCCCGACGGATCGTCGTCAGGAAAATTAATCCTGACGTGGGTTGTAGGTCTCTTTTTTTTTTCCGTTTGATGTTTTGGTTGCCTTGAAAACCCGTGCGGGGAACCAAAATTTTCTGTGACGGCCAAACACCTGGAGAAATCTTATTTTTATGATAGTGCCATAACCACGTCAGAAAAAATAGATTATTATGACAGTTATGTAAACACGTCAGGAAAATTCTTGTAATCATGACGGGGTAGTGGGTGCACGCCAGGAAAATATATGGCCGTCAGTGCTAATCTAGTTTCTGGTAGTAGCTGACCACAATGCAAATGACACATGGCCGGCCAGGTCAGATCATAGTACATTACATGATTGGTTCGTACATTACCTCCAAAATCGATCGACACCCAATGCCAATCGCACGTTCTCGCGACAAAATACTAATCCTATTTACCTCATCCGTCCTAAAATAAGTTGGTACTTCTTATACCGAGAAAAAAATGAGTAAGAAAAAGAAATCACAATAGTACTCCTCATTAATAGAAAAACTAGTATGCGTTGGTGGATAGGTAAAAAATATTAAAAAGAATAAAATTGCTTAATTTGTAAACCGATGATAGATAAGAGTGTACAAATCAATTTATTTTAGGATAAAGTTTAAACCATAAAAATTAACTTATTTTAGGGTGAAGGAAGTATGCAACTAGCTAGCTAGAAAATTTTATGGTCTTTGAAGACATAGCGCAAGAAATACTACATTTGTAGTATAAAATGTCTCTCGATTGGTAACGTGTATTAATTTTTTTTAAGAAGTGGTATATATCTCTCAATGAGCATAAAATCATTCTTGAAAGAGTAAATATATTTGCAAAACTACATATATTTTGATCAAATTATCACAAAACTATAAATTTAAGGTATTGTATCATAGAACTATAAATTTAGCATCAAATTTATCACAAAACTATATATTTAAAGTGGAGTATACCAAAACTGTACACTTAAAATTGAAGTTATTTACAAAACTACAGATTTTAGAGTTTAAATCTCTAGCACTATTCTCTAGACATTGTTTTTTTTAATTAAATTGGCACTAAATTTGTAGTTTGTGATAGTTTGATTATAAGATTTGTAGTTTTGTGATACCATTTTAAATCTGTAGTTTTATGATACACCATATTAAAACTATAATTTTACAATAATTTGATCAAAGTATATATAGTTTTGTGAAATTTAATCTTCTCTTGAAATTACACTAGGCACAATCTTAAATACTTAGGCCTTCTTTGAAACAAATGATTGTGAAGAAATTTTATAGGATTTAGATACTATAGGAATTTTTTCTATTTAACCCTTTGAAATAAATTGCTGGAGCTTTCCAAATCCATAGATATTCCAAAGAAATGAATCAATGCATAGATTTCGAAGGAAAAATAGCATGAGCTCTAATCTCTTGGAAAATTTTCTTCGAGACTATCTCTTTCATCCGATCCTTGCTTTCTTTTGCGATCTATTTAAATGTTCATTCCTGTATTTTTCTATGTTTTGCAATCCTCTACTATTATCTTATATTTCTATCAAATTATGTGTTTTTACTATTTCTCTATTTTCTCAATTATGTATTTTAAAGGAGCCCTTAAAAGCTTATCTTTAGCTTATAGCGTATGGTACGTGGATGTGAATCTCAGTGCCATATACTAGTCATTACCCGGCCGGCAAAGTTGAATGCTGACCAGGTGCTTGCAAGCAACGAAGCAACGACGACGATTATATACCGTCGATCATATCGCTAGCTGCTAGTACAATACTGTAGTAAGTACTAGTAACATATATACATCTATTGATTGATATGATGTTTTTTAATGACGTTAGTTACAGTGATCGACTCGGGGCAGGATAACCCCAGCAAACCACGTAAAACCGAATAAAATTTATTAAAATCCACGTGTTTATCGTATGGTTATCATACGATAAACCCTGACGACTAGAGATGTGAGTGGAGAATTTTTTATCGAGGGTCACCTCCACATCTCCACCCTATAAGGTATAATCTTTTTTTTTCCCCACCCCCAGTAAACACGTCCCCACCCCCAGTAAACACGACATGGAAAGATTTTCTCTATCCCTGCCACCTGCATGGGGAAATAATCCCCATGGGGCCCTCTATCTCCATCTAAAATAATATATACATATCAAATCATATATAATATAATACATTCATCCACACTTTATATGATTATATCTATATATCAGCACGTATTAACTAATCATTTGACAATAAAATAATAAGATAGCTATTCATTAAGGTTAAATTTCATAAATTTAAACCTTTATACATATAAAATTTGTATTTAGACTTATCCTTACGCTACAAAAGCATGTCTCCATGGGGAGTGAGGACAGGGGGTGTGAAATCGTCCTCGCCCCCGCCATACCCTACAGAGATGGGTTTTCTTCAGATAAATCTCAATAGATAGAGCATCTCCAACAGGGACCCTAAACAGGGCCTCTACTCTATTTTTTGAAGTCAGACAAAAAAATTGAAGTCCAACAGGGCCCCAACTCGAGTCCCTACTTTACGGAGGCCCCGAAATCTTCCTCCTCAGCCCCATCTCCCATGGGTACGTAGGGAGCTCCCTACTCTACGATTGGGAGTTTTCTATTCGCGCGCGCTGCGACGTAGCCGGCCCTCCTCCCGCCAGATCTTCTCTAGCCGGCGGCTCCAATGTCCCCAATCTGCTCTCCTCCCCTACCGCCTCTGCCGCCGCCGAGGAAAGCGAGGAGACGAAGGCGAGATGACGGTGGAGAAGGTGGACGCGACCGTCGCCGACTTCGACGCCCACTTCGACTAGCTCTTCACCGCGGGAGACGACGGCGGCGGCAAGGGCAAGTTGAAGCTGCTCCTCTTCCTCGCCGACCGTGACGCCTCCTCCAACCTCACCTGGTGCCCTGGTAAGCTTCTTCTCCCCCGCTTCCTCTAAAATTATGCTGGTGACATCGGGCGCTGAGGGCGGAGGCGAGTTTGCGTGCAGACTGCAACATGGTGCTGCTGTGCGCGTACGTCGGCGACAAGCCGACGTGGAGGGACCCGGCGCACCCGTGGAGGGTGGACCTGCGGTTCAGGCTCACGGGCATCCCCACGCTCATCAGGTGGGAGAATGGCACCGCGGCGGCGCGGCTCAGGGACGACGAGGCCCACCTCGCTGACAAGATCGACGCCGTCCTCAACGCCTCCTCCGTCGCCGATTGAAACAAACGCAGCTTCTTGTATCTTAAGCAATTCGAAGTGGAGAGAACAATAGGTGCTTGTACCAGTAATTTGCTTCATCTGTATCCGCAGTTTAGCTTGGAAGCGTCTGTAGTATTCCTTGAAATTTTACAGATTTCTAAATGCTAGGCTGCAACTATGATTTTTATGTTTGGAAAAAAATTGAATTTGAATTTGAATTTAAATTGTCTTATTTGAAATCATGAATTTGAATATGGTTTATTGTTATGGTTTACAAATATTTGAGTTTGAATTTTAGTGATGTAATATAAAGAATATACATATAGATTATATTAAAATATAAGAGAAAAAAAACAGAGGCTCAGATTTAGAGACCCTTGTTAGAGTTGGGTGTTAAAAACGAAGCCCCAAAAAATAGAATGAGCCCCTACTTAAAAAAAATAGAGACTTTGTTTAGAGATGATCTAAATCGCTACTATTCTCTATCCCTAATAAAAGAATTCCCCCACGAGAAAATAGAAAACGGGGCCATTGCCATCTCTACCACCGGCGACGGACCGAGACGAGACGAGATTAATGGCGGGAATACAGTGGAGCCAAAATTAAGGCGTGGTGAGACTACACGTGGAACGGGAACAAACCATGAGGTAGCATAGCATCGCATCGCATCCATTTTTGCCTCCGTAGCCGCGCTTGTGTGTTTGTGTTTGGCAATTGGCATGCGGCGCCCATCTCCATCGGAATCATCACTCCACGCTGCTGTCTCTACCTACTCGCAGTGGGCCCCACTTCTGACAGCCGCTCCATTTCGTGGGTCCCACTGTCTGTCAGCTTGGGACTTGTCCATGTGCGTTCGTTCGCTCGGCTCTTCTTCTTCTCATACATGCTGATGCTGTTGTTGTTGCCGTTGCTGCCACTATTTATTCAGCTCTTCGTTCGCCTCTTCCTGATCCCATCAGCCATTCCCCTGTGGCTCGTTCTTGATTCTTCTTCCATCACCACACGAGCTAGAGCAGATCGAATTTGCATTCGCGGTGAGTTCTGACGCCTCTTCTAATCTTGATTTCTCCATCCTCCCCTTGTCTCACACTCTCTGCAATCTTTTGGTGCTGTGTATTGACCATTGAGACAGAAAAAAAGGGTGCTGAATTTAGCTTGTGGATTGTGTCTTCATTGGAGATTTTTCTGTTTTCTTGAAATGTTCTACTACTGCTGTGGTTCATCCCTGCACACTCCCCCCAATCTTCCTTACCGCTTAATCGTATGGAAACTGCTTCCAGGTTTAGTTCGGTTCCTGATGACAGAGGATATTATATACGGGTACTTCATTCCCGATTCTTCTTCTTCTTGCTTCTCCTTGATCCATACATAAAAAAGTTTCCTCCTTTTCTGTTTGAGGGTTCTCCTTCTACCCATTTCGTCTTCTTGATTTGTGTTATTTCAAAAAGAAATGTTCTTGATTTGTACTGTTTCTGGAATATGCCCTGCCCTCTTAACCTTTTATGAATATGTTCAATAGCTTCTTTGCAGACCCCTCGTGTCTGATTGACAGTAAATATGCTGTCCAGATCCAAACGATGCTTTCCTTTCTTTTTTTTTTACTGCAAATTGATCAGTCAAGTTTTGGGGGAAAAAACTAATGGATTTCACATGATCTTCTGTACTTACCAATTAATTTAACCGACCAGTTCACAAATCCTATGACATCTTACTACTCCTATCTTAGGGTGATTTTATAAAATCTTGGAAAACTGACTGTTCAACAACTTTGCATGTGTGTCTCTGTAGCAGAAGATACTATTATATGTTTTCAAAGACCAATATTTGACTAGTGCAGATCAAAGTCCATAGTGCAGGTTTGATTTGGGGAAGAAATATGATGGGAAATGCAGTATACATGTCATTGTGCTCCTGTAGTAGACAAGTTTGGGATAGGCTTTGACATGAGGCTCATTCACAGATAGACATAGCAATAGCACCCTATCATGAATCATCTTTTCCCATGTATCAATTTTAACTGAGAATTTTTTTTCCACAGATAGTGAAGTGAAGTGAAAGCATTTGTAAGTGCGTGGAAACTATCAGAGATTCCAAAGGGAAACAAGGCAGGGAATGAGTACAACCAAAGTGAAGAGACGTGTGGGGAAGTATGAGCTAGGCAGAACAATCGGAGAGGGCACATTCGCGAAGGTCAAGTTTGCGAGGGATACTGAGACCAGTGATCCGGTAGCTATCAAGATCCTAGATAAGGAGAAGGTTCTCAAGCATAAGATGGTCGAGCAGGTCACTGTCAAATACCAGCCCATGATCAGGCTTTTAGTCTGAATTATTGTAGCACCTTTAATGTTTGGTGATATTTCACATCTAGTATATTATGATCCTGTCCTTTGGATTCTTTTTTTTTTTTTAGTGGCTGTCCTTCCGTTGCACAATTCCATTACTTTTATCAGACCACAAACTTGGCAGTTTTGTTCGGGGTTATTACGTATAAAAGTTTTGTTCAGGGTTTAGTAGCTGTTGATTGGTAGTAACACTGTTTTGCTGATGGGCAACTCTGTTTTGGAATGCAGATTAAGAGGGAAATTTCGACGATGAAGTTGATTAAGCACCCAAATGTTGTCCGCATATATGAGGTAATTAAAAATTTAACATTCCTTTTGTTTTGATATCCTTATAAATGTTCAGCAGAAAAGATCTAGCAAGAGAAAAGGGTGATTTGAAAGCACGTCTAGGGTGATAGGCTCCATGCCAGAACCTCAAAGTATCTATCATCAATCATAATTCTGGCTCAAGAACTTCCAGATGCAATTAGTCAGCATACATGTTATGCTTTTCTTAGGTGACACTGCTAGTTGTCAAAAAGATGTTCTCTGAGATTTCAGGTGATGGGAAGCAAAACAAAGATCTACATTGTTTTAGAATATGTTACCGGTGGCGAGCTCTTTGATACAATTGTAAGTGAGATTGTAGATTGTTCATTTCCAATTTAAATAGTTCTGTTCTTCTCAACACACGCACAAAATTTATCATTTTTAATTTGCACTAACAGTTATTTGAATTCCTCCTCTATTAAGGTTAACCATGGTCGAATGAGGGAAGACGAGGCAAGGAGGTACTTCCAACAATTAATTAATGCTGTTGATTATTGTCATAGCAGGGGTGTGTACCACAGGGACTTAAAAGTGAGTTACTCTCCTTTTTCCTCTGCCGCCTCTTTTGTCCATAAGAAATCTATTTCAGAATCAAAACTTCCTTCCTAACGAAAAAAAATTATAAACTACAATACTTGCAGCCAGAAAATTTACTACTAGATGCATATGGGAATCTGAAGGTCTCTGATTTTGGGCTGAGCGCACTATCTCAGCAAATTAAGGTAAGAATTTATTGCTTTATACTCTCTAAGTATGTACCAACAGTCTCCGATATCACAACTCAGGAATTATCAGATAATTTGTTATATATCTCTATGTATCTTCCATTAATATTTCTTTTTTTTCTTTGTGGTCTTGTTCAGGATGATGGTTTGCTGCACACGACCTGCGGGACGCCAAACTATGTTGCACCAGAGGTAATGCCTGAAAGAGAAATTACAGAAATTTAATCTATCATTAGTTTATTTGGATTCATTTTTCCACCAGAAACCATTAATAATTTATACACTTTAACCACCTTTGTTATAGGTCCTTGAAGATCAAGGATATGATGGAGCAATGGCAGATTTGTGGTCATGTGGAGTTATCCTGTTCGTTCTGCTAGCAGGGTATTTGCCTTTTGAGGACTCTAATCTTATGACGTTGTATAAGAAAGTGAGAATTGTACCACTTTTAGATCACTGCTGTTGTATTACTTTTGCATGCTTATTTGATTCTTCTACTTTCTGGCAGATATCAAATGCAGAGTTTACGTTTCCACCTTGGACATCTTTTCCTGCCAAGAGGTTGTTAACAAGAATCCTTGATCCAAACCCAATGACGGTATGCTAGATCACAAGAGCTGATTGCCATATTATTAAAAAGGATAAATTTGCTTAAGGTAACTAGGTAAAAAAATAATCCATCACTGAACCCCCTGTAATGTATCCTCTAATAACATGGTAGATCTCATAATGCCTGTAGCATTAATCAACCGGATGATACTCAGTTCTACAGGGGCTAGCACTCCTTTTAGAAGGCTATTCTATAATTATTATTGTTCCCATCTTTCTTCATGACACAACATTACATGATGTCTTAAGCTAACGTCTTGAGCAACTATGGTAGAGAATAACAATACCAGAAATATTAGAGGATGAGTGGTTCAAAAAAGGCTACAAGCGCCCAGAGTTTGACGAAAAATATGATACAACATTGGATGATGTTGATGCTGTCTTCAATGACTCAGAAGTGAGTAGACTGCAATGTACACTTGAATTTTTGTTTTATACGATATGATCATATGAAGATAAAATCATGCCAGTTACTAAATTTTTTGAGCAAAACGGCAGGAGATCTGCCTAAATTTTATTAAATGGTCTGACACTTTTTTTTGACCTCCTCCAGGAGCACCATGTGACAGAAAAAAAAGAAGAACCAGAAGCCCTCAATGCATTTGAATTGATTTCAATGTCCGCAGGCCTCAATCTTGGAAATTTATTCGACTCAGAGCGGGTATGTGATCTCCCTATTTCGTCAGTACTGACCAAAAACCTTGTACAGCACCATTGTTTATTGTTCCACTTATACCTCCCTAAATCAAGCTGGAAACACGTAAAATCACGTACTGGCATCTTTGTCAATTTACTCACTTCTTTGGTTAGACTACACTGCATGTCACGAGTCCCGAAATATATGCAGTTCATTGGTCAGAATGTTTTGTACTTTTTTCACCTCATAATTCTGTCCATATTTTGTTATAGTTTTGTAACTTATTCCTCTGTACTTTAACTTTGTTCACACTACTTTCAGGAATTCAAAAGAGAAACAAGGTTCACATCAAAATGTCCACCAAAAGAAATTGTCCGCAAGATTGAGGAAGCCGTAAAACCTCTAGGATTTGATGTTCAGAAGAAAAATTACAAGGTTTCATCCCCTTGTCTGAGAACTGTTTGCAATATCCCTAGTAAAATGATGGATTCTAGTCTTCTGGACATAACATGTAGCAAATTCAAATAGATATTTTCTGCATGCTGATTTTTTTAATTGATTGACCAGTTAAGGCTGGAAAAGGTAAAAGCAGGGAGAAAAGGAAATCTCAATGTTGCTACTGAGGTAATATAAAAAAACTACTGTACTTCAATCTGCTTTGTGTAAGCTTCTTCAATCTAACATCTATTGTGCATTATTATTCAGATACTGCAGGTTGCACCCTCTCTTCATATGGTTGAAGTACGAAAAGCAAAAGGCGACACCCTGGAATTTCATAAGGTATATCATACGCATTGATCATGTCAATTAAAAGCTGATGTTCATGGACTCTCATTGGAAAATTGAGTCAGTATAATTAGATCAACTCCTAGCCCAACGCTGCTCCAAGCTCAGTAAATTGGAGTAACTGAGTCACCAGAATTATAAACTTGTTTTTTTCTTTTGCAACCTTTGTTTGAATGGCTCGTACTGAATTATGTAAACTTTTCATGCGCTGCAGTTCTACAAGAACCTTTCCAATACCTTAAAGGATGTTGTTTGGAAATCAGACGATCTGCAAAATCAACCTTCCTAGAGTAAAAACTTTGGGAGAGGAGGGATGGGTGAACTATTTACATCCCATTCTTCTGAATTAATATTCCCATTACGAGAAGCTGGAACAGCAGAAAGCATGTTCACTGCACCTGTAATTAGATGTGGGTGTCCCTGTAAACTATGCTAGGTATCCACTACTGTTGTAAATGCTCCTCTTAATTTTGGAGAACCCTTGTGAGAGCTGAAGTGAATCTCATTCGATGTGTCTGCAAGTTTTGTATGTAAATCAGAATCTTGTCAGGAACAAGTATAATTAGTCAGCATTCATTTTCATTTATACTATGAAGTTGTTTGATTTGCTCGTTTGCAGATCCCCAGAACAACTGTAACAAAACTCTGAAATCTACAATTCTCATCGAAACAGTTGCAAACCTGAAACCTACATTGGTCAGAGGATGGTACATGAGGATGAGGGGCCGCAGCAGCCGGAGCTCCGGTGGGAGTGATCCGACCGGCGACCTCCACTTCCATGTTCCTCCATCATATTCTGCCTTCGCCTGCATATAGCACATGAACAAAGTTACCAGTGATCATTCAGCTCAGGTCCATCTGATGATGAATTCACTACATTATAGTAGAAGCATTATTGCAGATTAAATAGGAAAAATATAATCTGCAAATCTTGTAATTCCAGTGCTAGTAATCTCTTGTCGTTATTTCCTGCTTGTATCCTAGCCGGACTCCGTTTGTTATCCACTCTTGATACTGAATTTACAAGTCGGTTGAGTCGGATACAATTGGTTCCGTGCCTATATGTACCAGCGCCCAGATAATCGATTGTGTGCGTTATGTCTAATCTACTTTCACATGAGAAGAAGTGAAGAAAAAAGAAATCAATCAAGCAATTGAGATGGTAGGAAAAAGGGAGAATGAGAGATGGGGGATCACTGACTGACTTTGCCATCATGACCTTGACGAACTCGTTGTAGTTGATCTGGCCGTCGCCGTCGGAGTCGGCCTCGTGGAGCATCTCGGCGAGCTCGTCGTCGGAGAGGCGGTCGCCGAGGTTGGTCATGACGTGGCGGAGCTCGTCGGGGGTGATGAAGCCGTTCTGGTCCTTGTCGAAGACGCGGAAGGCCTCGCGGAGGTCGTCGTCGGCCTCGGTGTCGCGGAGCTTGCGTGCGAGGAGGCTCAGGAACTCGTCGAAGTCGATGCTGCCGCTGCCGTCGGCGTCCACCTCCGCCACCATCTCCCTCAGCTCCTCCTCCGTCGGCTCCTGCCCCAGCGACCGCATCACCGTCCCGAGCTCCTTGCTCGTGATCGTCCCTGCTTGCACCATAAATCCATTGATTTTTTTTTCGATAATTCAATCTTGATCGAAGAAACCAATCAACCAAGAACACATACAATGCACTAGCATTGATCAAAGAAATTTTTTTTGATGCAGTTAATTGATGCGTTGATTGATTACCGTCTCCATCTTTGTCGAAGAGGCTGAATGCCTCCCGGAACTCGGCGATCTGCTCCTTGCTCAGTTCGTCCATTCCCTCCTCTTGATTAATCCTCTTGATTAATAACAGAAGAGGCAATAACGATGGATTGATGATGGAGAACACGACGAGGATTAAGTTGCCAACATGAAATGTTGTCAATAATTCCCCCAGCCCCAGCTTTCTAATCTCTGCTTTGTTCTTGCTGTCGGCTATAAAAAGGAGGGCACTTGCTCGCTTATCGTATCGTATGGCATGGTTCACTTGCTGCAGGTTGCAAACTTGCAGTGCACTGTTGCTCTTTTCTAGTTTCAGGGAGACTGATGACATTATCATTCTGATTCTTCCACAGGTTAATCAAAAGCATAAGCATCTTTAGACAAACATGTGCGGCTGCCAAATTTTCGGAGACGAATAAAAGTTCATAATATACCAGCATCAAATGGTCGATTCATACAGACCGCCCGTCCTCGTCCTAGTATGTGAGTTGGCAATTTAGCACAGCCCAAAAGATGATGCCACAACAGAAACTTTGCTGATTAGTAGCATCTTATAGTTGATTATTATTATCGAGTGGGAAAGTGGCACATCCAAGGCTCTAAGCTATACATTTCAGCGTGCAATTCACAAAGGAACTTACAATAGTAAACAGCTTAAAATCTGCAACTTTAGCTTCATTTACAACGTCTGGTAGATGCTGCTACGCTCTGTAAGAACAGATCTAATGCAAGTATGATGCTTGGCCAATATCTTTTGCTGCAAGACCAGATTCCTGGCTGATAGGTACCAGGTTAATATCCAGCTGAATTATCAGCAAACAAGTCCATGCGATCGAGGTAAATATTCATGCAAGCAAAGTGATACGCACATATTAATCTAGACTTTGCCTCAAAAAACATATTAATCTTATCTTGTATATAACATAGCATCTCAGTTGACCGACACTTTTCCATTATCCTCACGACGAGGACCCCATTGCAAAACTGAGAACCTACCACTATGAATGACATTTAAGTTTAATCCATGAGGAAATTTGGAGTCAGGTGAACAGTGCTTCCGTAGGAATCTGTGCGTCTGGTTATTGAATAGTTGTATCGATGTTGCTGGGCATCAACATATTGAAACCATCAGCTGCTGTAGATACGATCATACTAGGTATCTGTGGGTGCCAGTGCAATTCTTTCAAGTCTTTCTGGCCCTGCACATAGAACAATCAACATCACATATATGATTTTGCTCATTAACAGTGTATAAATGGATTTTGAAATACATCGGGAAGTCCACATAAACATCAATGTTAAATTTTGTTGCACAATGAATGGGTGCTTGCAATGATTAGAAAATAAGAGGAAATAAACAGCAAACAAATGTGGTAATAGTACCTGATGAACAAAGAGCAGTTGTGGGGGTAAATCTTCAGTAGTATTTGCCTGTTCTTTCATCGTCGCCCTGAACTCTGCCTCCTCTTCGGCATCTTTTTCCAATGAAAGATCCCAAATTCTGAACACAAACAATTCAGGATTGAAAAAAGGAACTCAGAAAATAGTAAAGAAAGCAGTTTGGTGTTTCAGCACATTTCTATACTCCTTAAAACAAGGTAGTGCTGGTGACAGTGAATCTGTTACCACACTACCATTGTAAATTTTGCAAATTATCGCTTGAACGTCTTAATATTAAGAAACAATCAAATCTAAATAGATAGCCACATATAAAATCAAATCAAGGTGAATATTCCCAATATATACTCCTTAAAAAGAAGGTAGTGGTGGTGGCAATGAAGCTTAAGAAACAATCAAATCTAAATAAATAGATAGCCACATTTAAAATCAAATCGAGGTGAATATTCCCTATAGAAAAAACATGGGTAACACATATCATGGAAAATATATTTTTATTTATTTTAGGCAATATTATAAAATATTTTCTTTTATCCGTAGCAAAGAGTTAAACATAAAACTTGGGAGTGAGGAGACTTACGTCAGTTGATGGTCAGCTGACGATACAGCTAATGTTGATGCTTCATGTGGGCTCCATTCCACCGATGTAACGGGGTGCTTGTGGTATTCAAAGTGCGCGACTAATGAGTCATCCTAGAAGTATAACAGAAAGACGAGATGATTTTGATGTGAATATGCCATTTCACAAGCGGACACATAATATGAACAGAATAAATTATTATAGTTGTAAAAGATGTTCAAATAAATGAGAGTAACACTGTTATGTGGTTATCTAGCTGCACTGCTTTTTCCACAAGAGTGTATTCTATATTGATTATAGACATCACAAGCAACAAAAATATCAACCATGGCACCTCTGGTATGACAAATCTAGTAGCAAGAACATGCCAAATTTCATCCATGAAAAGGTTCATTCATCTCGTATCAGTATTACCATCACAAGACTCAACTGCTCGGTCCTTTCAAAAATATTAAATGCACAGAAAGTGACTCAGAAGCCCAAATTGAAAATAGATCATAAAAACAGAGATGGAGCGAATATGCCATTTGAGCGTGCTATTTGCAACTGACAAGCAGACAACATTGTGATTTAACACAATATGAAGTACCTTGATTAATCTAAGATCACGAATCGAGAAACTTCCATCATCACATCCTGAAGCTATCATACAGCTAGCGGGCCTGGTAACGGTAGTCAATATATTCATGAAATATTAGGAGAAGATTTTTTCATGTAGATGATAGAATTTTCAAGTGGATAAATCGTACCGATTCCATGAGATGACATTCACGTCAGCATTGTGAGCCTTAACAGAAATACAAGGTTTCTTCCCTGTCCGTATATCCCAGATAGATATTGTTCTATCGACTGAACAAGAGGCGAATATGTCGGCTTCTGTAGGACTCCACTGCAAATATATAGTTATGATGTTTGAGATAATCAAATGTTCAAGATCACCAATAAGTATATGTAGTAATTCATTCCATGACATGCCTGCAAATCTTCAACACTTGCAGAGTGTCCAACAAACGGATTTGTGTCAACATTCCAACTGTTTGAAGTTGGCTCCCACAGGTGGATGCACTTATTGCAATCACCTGCGTAGACAAATCATGAAATTAACCTATACTCAATGCCCCTATCCAAAATGATAGCGCTTGGATATTTTATGAACACTGAACAGACCACAGTGGAATAAGCACTATAGCAAAGGAAAAACATATAGAACGGATATTGGATAAGATCTAATACACACCAGAAACAAGTCTTCCAGGAACAAGTGGATTCCAATCAATTGCATAGCCTTCATCTTTATGGCCACCAAATATTTTCACAGGTACGTGATTATGGATTCTGTCGTCTTCTCTGTGTCCAACTGCTCCAGACTCTGCTAACGTATTAAGGAAGGAGCTGAAGTCCCATACCTACAAATATAGCAACATAACGGGCAGTTGATTATGCACAAAGTAGTAAGTGTGGCAGATTCTGTTCCTGGGAATGTTTTTCAAGGTGCAATATATTGGAGTAATGGACAACAATATGTGCTGCTCACTGAAAACAGGACAGGGTGGTGATGCACAGATTGAGTGGAAACACCACTAAAAAGAAAAGGAAAAAACACCTTTCATCCCTCAGCTACCTCTCAAGTCCACCCCTAAACTTTGATACAGTTTACTTTCAGTCCCTCAACTATCAAAATTCAAAACCAGTACAGAATACTCACAATATCCTATACCACCCAGTTCTATCCAACATGGCATGCTAATATTTGCTAACTTGATGTCCTGTGATGTACAGAGGTAGTGCAGTGAATGGGTGACAAGGAGGACAAACATGTATTTGTCATCAACACATGAGCCCAGTGCCCAATGGACTGCAAGCTAGGTCCTATTCAAAACTAGATAGATTGAATGCAGGAGCATATCTGATTTGGTATGACAATTGGAGCATGAAAATTAATGGTTCGAAGTTTAAGGGGTATCAGACCTCGCAAAGAGTTCAGGGACCAAAAATAGACTTCTTCCAACTAAAAGAGTAAAAAACGAGAAAGTATTGCAAGATAATAAATTACCTGAACATGACCTGTGTCTCCCCACGTTGCACATATATGTGGTTCCTGACTCATAGAGCGTATACGATTTACACATCCCGCATGAGCCACCTTTTTCAACTGGACATGCATAACAGATACAAAGCATATTAGAGTGATGTATCAAATGAGCAAACTGGGATGTAAAATAAATAAATTCATAGCTAACCCAAAGCTGTGCGCTTGGAGAAAGAACTTACATGTAAAATGGGTTTTGTATCTTCATTAACTGCTTCATCTTCTTCATCACTTTCACTATCCATATCACTGTCGCCATCAATTGCTGATGCTGGTATAGGTTCCCGCTTCTTCCCACTTATGTTGCAAATCTTGAAAATGCCAATATAATTCCATGAAGCTTTCTCAGCCTGAAAACACAGGTATAGCTCATAAATTAGACGCAGACTATGTGGACAAAAGATTGATTCTATCATTCTATGGGTTCAGGAGCGGGGAAAATCATTGATTGAAAAAGGAATGATAATAGAAAAGAAGTCCCAGGAACCCATGAATTATGACAGAGCAAAGCTGACTCGCGGAAACGGACTGGAATCCTAATTTTTGTTGTTTGACTCTACAATCAAAATACATAACAATCGTACTTTAGTCATCTAATTTTTTGAGGAAAAGGAATATAGAGAGAATGCAACCTGAGTTCCAGCAACGCCGTATAATGTATGTGGGAACTCTGATCGGACAAGCCCAAGCTGATCACGCACGATATCAAAGCTGCAATAGAAAGTGAATCGTTCAGAATAAATAGAACCATATAATGGCATATTGGCCTCAAAACAAAGGCGTGCCCAGTCCATAGAGAAATTTTACCTCAAGCATGGCCAGCCAATGCTAAACCCCCGGAGATAATTGTAAGCCTCGGGATCAAACTGGAGCTCCTCCCCCTCTTCCAGTGTATCCACACCAGGTTGCCAGACCTGAAAAGAAATACTAATTGGGTCAATGTTTTTTTCCCCCGAAGATCAGTGACAGTAGCATTTTGCCTAAGCTTAGGCAATTATAGACTAAAAAGGAGAAGAAAAAAAACTAGTCACACGTGTACATTATTTGGGGTGTAAGCAAAGTAGGTATAATAACGAGAGAAAAATAAATAAAGAATCATGATGACGATAAACAATACCTTGGCTGGGCCTGAAGGCACCGCAGGGTGAGAAGACGATGAAGCTTCAGCTTTCTTCAACCCACACCACAATTCCACAAAGAAAGAGTTAGGCTCGAATTAAACATGAGGAGGAGATTGAACCAGATATATCGCCGCTTACCTTGCTCGCCTTCTTCTTCATCTTGGATTTGACCTTGCGACCCATCGGAGAAAGAGAAAGGCGCGGCGCGGGCAGGCGGAGAGGACGACGGGGAGAGAGAGAGAGGGAAGGAGGAGGAAGCGAAGAAGAGGGCGGAGGTTGGAAGTGGCGGCGCGCACGGGCAGGGGCAAAGCCCTAAAACTCCCAACCCCAAGGCGCTCGCTTAGCTGGGCCGGGCCGAAATACTTTGACTTAAGAGTGGGCCGTAACATGGTTCTGGTAGGAATTTTTACTGTTACTAATTTAATTTTTTTTTTAATTTACAAAACTAATTTTCGGTTTGAATCATTTACAAAACTAGTCTCTTGCCGCCCTGGGCCACGGCGGGATTTAAAAACCGCCGTGGCCCAGGGCGGCGAATGGCATCCCGTCACCCGGGGCTAACGGCTCCGGCGGCCGTTAGCCGCGGGGAGGCCACGTGGATTCGCCGCCCTGGGGGAGGGCGGCGAATGCCCCCAGGGGGCCGAATGCAAAATTGCATTCGCCGCCCTGGGGGACGGCGGTTTTTAGCATAGTCCGAATCCAGGGGGCCGCCTGCAAAATTTTTTTTTTCTTTTTTTTTAATATTTTTTTCTCAACTAGCAACACGAGAATAGCAAAATCTCGTGAAGGTGCAGCTCAAACCGATGTAAGATGTGGCCTGTAGAAAATTACGAGTGTGCTTTAAAAACCGTGCTGAAACTTCGGACCTCAAAAACTCAATCTTCCCGGCAGAATTTCGTAATTTTTGGACAAACCCGACAAAGTTGGGGGGAAGCGGATGTAAAATTTTCTGTAGATGTCCGTAGAGTACTTATTTGCCCGATTCCGAGACCGTATGCGAAAGTTATGACTGTTTTAAGGTAGTTAGCGCGCGTTACAACAATTTGCCGTTGATTCGGACCGTCCGATCGGTGTGCGGACGGTTCTATGCATTCGCCGCCCTGGGGGAGGGCGGCGAATGCCCCCAGGGGGCCGAATGCAAAATTGCATTCGCCGCCCTGGGGGACGGCGGCAAATGCAATTTTGCATTCGGCCCCCTGGGGGCATTCGCCGCCCTCCCCCAGGGCGGCAAATCCACGTGGCGTCCCCGGGGCTAACGGCGGCCGGCGCCGTTAGCCCCGGTGACGGGGATGCCATTCGCCGCCCTGGGCCACGGCGGTTTTTAAATCCCGCCGTGGCCCAGGGCGGCAAGAGACTAGTTTTGCAAATGATTCAAACCGAAAATTAGTTTTGTAAATTAAAAAAAAATTAAATTAGTAACAGTAAAAATTCGTTCTGGTAGAGGTTAATTTTTTATTTTTATATTTATTTATTAAAAGATTTGGAAAAGTAGATTTTTGTTTGAAAAAATTGCAAAAATAGACTCCCACCGCCCTCTGGGAGGGCGATTTTTAAAAATCGCCCTTACAGAGGGCGATTTGATGCCGTCAGCCATTTTACAGGCGGCCCCCTGGCGGCAAGGGGGCCGCCTGCAAAATGCGCCCAAAAACCGCCCTTGCCATCCTTTGCAAGGGCGGTTTTTGGGCGCCCGGGGGGCCGTCTGCAAAATCCCAAAAACCGCCCATTTCCAGGGTGGTTTTTTGCAGGCGGCCCCCTTGCCGCCTTCTGGGAGGGCGGTTTTTAGCCCCTAGGTATAAAACCCCCTCCTAGACTCAAAAAATGCCATAAAATTCACTCAATTAGAAAAAAAAACAGGAGAGAGCTGAGAGCAAGGCTGAACGAAAGCAGCGAAGCTCTGCCCGTTTGCTGATTTGCCTGCAGGTAAAATCCATTATTCCTTTGCAATTTCTATTTGTACGTAAGAATTGATGTAGTAATGTACTAGTTACGTGTATAGTACTAGATATAGGTTTTTAGTTAATCTGTTAGATGACTTACTTTTTGTACAAATGGTACTTATAAAATCTGGAATACACGGTTTTAGATGTTAGGAGGATATTGGTACCTAGTTTAACTGTATTTTTCATCAATAGATATGTCAAATAAGGTGATATTTCAGTTATTTCACGGGCAATGGAATGTGAGATATGGTCCAGACGGTGTAGATCTGTTGGAGTTTAGTTCAACGGCTAAGGGTATTGATAGGCCAGCTGAGAGAAGTTTTGGGTCAGTATACAACTGGCTGATGCGAGGGTTTCGACTGGACCCCCAGCTCAGCACAATAACCTTGTATGTAGTAGTCAGTCGTGCAGTTGAAGGTTTTTTTTGGGAATTGATGCCGGTAGATTGCACTGCCACTTGGAGATGGTATGTGAAGAATGCATTCCAACGTGGCTAGCCACTGGGCATACTTGTGTCCATATATGAGAAAGATAACACCGCTGGTACAATGCCCGTACAAGATGATGAGGGTCCAAGTACGGCGGGAGGTGATAGCGAAACAATGGAAGAAAATGAAGGAGAGAATGAAGAAGACAGACAGGCAACAGGTGTGGCAGATGAGGGAGAACAAATCGACACGATCGTTCAAGAAATGGATAGGGAAGATTCTGAAAATGAGCATGCAGAGCATGATGATTCGTCTGATGAGGACAACGTGATGCCTGTAGAATGGAGCAACGAGGACTTCTCTGCACTTGCTATCTCCAAGCGGCATCATGTGCCATGGGAGTACAAGCAGAATGAGGTCATTCAGGGGGCTAAGTACGCATATGTAGAAGATTTAAAGGAGGCAGTCAAACAATGGGCGGTGTCACTTCAGAGGGAGTTCTCAGTCGTGAAGTTAAACAAATCAGTGTATGAAGTGAAGTGCATGAAGGATGGGTCTCCATGACGGGTGCACGCATTCAAGGGTAAATGAAAAGATTATTGGCAAGTTTCAATCGTGACCGAGCATTCATGTTACTTACCAGGTGTTGAAAAATATCATAGAAACATGACCTCTGCATTTGTTGCAACAGAGATATACCCCCATATTGTCAACAATCTGGGGTACGAACCAAGGTCAATTGTTAGCCATATTGAAAAGAAATTCAAATATACAATTAGCTATGATAAGGCTTGGATGGCAAAACAGAAGGTTGTAGAGATGAGATTTGGCATATTTGAAGCATCTTATGATAATTTGCCTCGTCTGTTAGGCTGTATTCTTCAGAGAAATCCGGAGACGTACTACGACTTGAAAGCCTTTCCATCAATTGACCATGGTAATAAAAGTGTGTTGCAACGAGTATTCTTTGCACTAGGTGCTTGCATTCAGGCATTTATCCATTGTCGTCCTATCCTCTGCATCGATGGGACATTTCTGACTGGAAAAAATAGAGGACAGATATTAACAGCAATTAGAGTTGATGGAAACAACCAAGTTCTACCGGTGGCTTTTGCTTTTGTTGAGAATGAGAACACTGATAGCTAGTATTGGTTCCTAGAAAGGGTTAAGACAGCAGTTGTACGGATGAGACCAGACGTATGCCTCATACATGACCGTCACGCCGGCTTGCTGCGTGCAATTGAGGAATTGAGATATGGATGTGTTGAGAAGGGATATCCACCAAGGTGGTCTGATGTCCAAAGCAGATGGTGTATGCGTCATATGGGTGCTAATTTCTACAGACAGTTTAGAAATTAGCACCTTATGGATCTTTTAAAGAGGCTTTGCGCCCAGAATCAAGAGAAGAAGTTTAAGGAGCTTTGGAGGAGGTTAGATGAGCTGACTTCTAAACAAACAGATGAGCAGTCCAGGAGAGCTACCATTGGAGGGGACGAGGCTCCGGAAGCTCTTAGACCTCTATCAAGCGATGGATCTCTATGAGAAGAAGGCATGCATCCTCAATTAGAAAATTTTCAGAGTGGATTGAGAATGAGTCAAAGGAGAAATGGGCATTGTTGTATGACAAGGATTGTTCTCGATTTGCCATAATGACCACAAATTTGGCAGAGGTCTATAACTGGGTGATGTGTGGTGTTCGAGGGCTTCCAGTTGTTGGAATAGTTGAATTTATCTTGCATGGGACATGCAAGTACTTTAGAGATCGGTTCAGAGCAGCTGGCCCTTCAATGATGGATAAGAATCTTTTCTTTGGAACACTGCTCACTAAGTACCTGCAAGATAAAAGTAATAAGGCCCGAAGACATCGTGCTCTACCTCAAGGCACACAAGAACACAGATTTGAAATATTGTGTGTCGACAAGGGCATGCGCGGAATCTACCGCAAAAGAGTTGTGCAGGAGTGTGTGCTCAAAGAAGACGGGACCTGCAAATGCTCGTGCCGAAAACCTACTCTGCTCCACAAGCCATGTTCCCATGTGATTGCCGCGAGCGGTGAGTGTGGAATCAAAGCACGTTATTTTGTCTCACCTTATTTCAAAAAAGAAGCAATCTATAATATTTGGAGTGGAGAGATATACAGTTTCGGTATAACGGGGACATTTACTACGGAGAATCCTCAAGTTATCTACATTCTTGACCCAACAAAATTGAAGGATAAAGCAGGTCGCCGCAAGACAAGACGCATCCGTAATGACATGGATGAGTCAGAAGCCGGTGGAAGACTTAAACGTTGTTCAAAGTGTGACCAAACAGGTCATACATATAAGAAATGTCCAAAGGATGCAGCCGGTCCAAGTGCGACGAAAGCTGGACTGTCGGGTTTAGCCGCTGATGGTAGTCGTCCTATGGGTGAAGGCACAACTTCAAGACGACCCCGTTTTAGACGTTCTCGAACAATTGGTGGTGCTGGGGTGTAGTGTAAGTCTATACTTGGTCTTTGTTGTAGAATGACATGTATCGTACTGTTGTTTTTTATTGTCATGTAACAATGCTATAAACATTAAAACTAATTTACGCTAACTCTCTATTTGTATGCAGGTATGGCGTACCCTATACCAAAGCTGCTCGACCGAGGTCTCGACCAGTACCACCGGTCTTACCTGTCAGCCGTCGAGAGTGGCCAGCTAGGCACCTTCCGTCCACAGCCTTCACATCAGCTCCTGCGGATAGACCCCCGGTTTTGTCAGAGGTAAGAGCTGTACGAATATTCATTCACATCATTTGTGCATATCTATGTTTTCCCCGATATTGAATACAGTGCTATATTTGGCAGGTTGTGTGAGGCTGGACTTCTTCCGCTGTGCAGGCTAGTTGAGCCCACACCGGACGAGAGAGACCCCGCCAGGCGATGGGACGCTGACCGGTCACTTCTGGTAGCGCTGGTGAATCGCTGGAGACCGGAGACCCACACGTTCCACCTACCGTGTGGCGAGATGACTCCCACACTCCAGGACGTGTCCTACCTGCTGGGACTTCCCCTTGCAGGGGACACAGTCGGTCCGGTTGACGGGGGGCACGGTTGGGCGCAGGACATATCTGCTTGATTCGAGGCCGTGCACCGTCGACCTGGCCTTGGTATGCCGGGTTCGCTACCGCCTTACACCACGAGTGGCCCCTCGCAGGCGTGGGTGCTACAGTTCACCGTAAGTCGCGGATTCATTTGGTTCACAATCATCTGACCTATAAAGGAACAGTGATGCTGACTATGATCTTCCTTTACAGCCTTACAAGCTAGACAACGACGCCGACGAATACTCGGTGCGGCGGAGCATGAAGGTCTACTTGTTGTGGCTGTTCGGGTGGGTGATATTCACCAACACTCACGGGCACGCGGTGGACAAGGGACTGATCCACTACGCTCGTGCGATCACCGACAGCGAGGACGGCTGCGTACCGCAGTGGAGCTGGGGATCTGCTGTGCTAGTGGCGACGTACCGTGCTCTTTGTAACGCGTGCACAAAGACCGATCCAGGTGCGATTCTCGCCGGTTGCCCTCTTCTTCTGCAGCTATGGGCGGCCGAGCGTTTCGCGATAGGCCGTCCTCTCATTGAGCTCTCTTCCTACGAGGGCGGCCCTGGAGGCTTGTACGGGCAGTGGCCCAAGAACCGCCCGACTATAGGGACGGTATGGTGTCGCCGTGAGGTACGTAATGTGAAATTCTATGTTTACCACTTATGCGCAAACACTGACGTGTAATCTTTTCTTTCGTTATGGAGTTTGACCGCCTGCTGCCCAGTGACGTCGTCTGGGAGCCCTATAGTCCGCAGGCCATCGCGGCTCGTGCACCGCTCGGACTCTGTACTCTTTGCATGCGCGACCAGGTGTACTGGTTGACGAAAGTGCCGTTGGTGTTCGACATCTTCGTCGAGCCCCACTGTCCGCAGCACGTGATGCGACAGTTCGGCCTACGTCAGATCTTCCCTATGCCCATAGAGGTCGTTGTGCCGCGCGATGTGCACCGGTAAGTACAACTGCCATCTTTGTTTAGTAGTACCACTCTTTAATGTACTCTAATGCACTCTCTGCAAATAGGTATAATCGTAGGGGACAGGCAGCCGGCGCTTAGTGGTATCCCCGACTGCAGCAGTACGTGGAGGACTGGTTGTTGGCGACAGAGGATGTCATCGAGGAGATACGTGCACACACTGAGGAGCATTACCTAGCATACCTCAGGTGGTACCAACCCTGGACCCGCATACGCGTAACGTTCACCCCAGGTGATCCACAGCCACACGTCACCGCTACGACGGACACGTATCCTAGACACCGTGACTAGGACTACTTTCGCGTGGTAAGTCACATTATCTTTGCACTTTGCCATTCCCTTTGTAGGTAGCCACGGTTCTAACACATAATCAAGACACATTTGAAATAGGCCGACGCAGCGCGACAGATTCAGGGTGATGTAAACGCGGTGTTCGGATGGTTGAACACTGGGATCGTGCTGACTGCGGACGAGCAGAGGACGACCTTCGGGAGGATTCGTCAGGCGTTGCACACAGTGCTTCGTGCGCTCACTTGTCGTGCGGCTGACGCGGTACCTCCCGTCTATATACAGCAGCAGCCATGGCCAGCAGGAACAGGAGGAGGAGCAGGAGTGCGCCCGCAGGGTTCCAGTCAGTCATCTGGCCCCTCCAGAGGTAAATTCTACTAACCTTTCGTTCATAACATGTTTCCTTATACGACATGCACCGTTGTACATCAATATGCTTCCCTGCAGCTTTCGCTACACCGTACCTACATCCCTCTAGAGCTAGCACGTCGACGCATGGAGTGTACCACACATGACCACACGCGCAGCTGGGCATGACAAGTGCCCCCGGTGCCACCACAGGAGGTCCTTCAGGTTATATCAAAGTTTACTTTTGTCTTGCAAAATTTCGATTTGCAATAATCAATAATTTGGTGTACATTGTTCCACTCTATAGCGCCAACGATGTTTGCTGGCGCTGGCTCCTCCACGTAGGGCGCACGCGGCAGCGGTTGGGCACCGGGTCCTTTTGAGGGGGACGACTTGGAGGACGAGGGCAAGGAGATACAGGAGATACTAGCTGCCTCGCAGAAGGAGCTCCTCCACCACAGACACAGGACTCACCGGTTGCCACACCCATGCAGACGACCCGCACTGGCCGTGCCGTACCACCAGACCGATTCACGTACTCCCAGGGGCAGGTGCGAGCGCAGGGTAAGAAGTCGAAGAGAGCTAGAGGTTACGGTCAGGGCCCGTAGTACTTTGTGTTTGTAATAGTTTGCCTATTGTGTATCATGTTTTATTAATTCTACATTTCCTGAAGAAACCACTTTACTTCGTTTACGCTCATCGATCAAACGACATATTCCTCACGATCTACGTTTCTGACGAACCTGATCAAAAACATGAATTTTCGAGTGTTAACTTCACAACGAAAGTACATTCCGAGCGGTGACAACCGAACACACGTTAACTACCATACAAACCTACTGATATCCAACTAGCGATGCAACTACTGTGTGAGGACGGCGCGGCGACGGTGCACGCCCAGGGAGTAGTGACGGCAGCCGGTACTCATCGGTCTCCTCCCAGTCCATCCTCCCTCTTTCTCTCTCTCTCCAGATATATGCCTGTCCGGACGGTCCGGACAGGGTCCGGACGGTCCGGACAGGGTCCGGACGGTCCGGACTATATTAATGCTAAATACCGCCCTCTAGGAGGGCGGCAAGGCCAAAAACCGCCCTCCTAGAGGGCGGTTTTTGGGAGGCCAGAGGGCCGCCTGCAAAATGGCTGACGGCCGTCGGTCGGGGGGCCGACGGCCGTCAGCCACGTCATCAAATCGCCCTCCCAGAGGGCGGTGGGAGTCTATTTTTGTAATTTTTTCAAACAAAAATCTACTTTTGCAAATCTTTTAATAAATAAATATAAAAATAAAAAATTTTCGCTGGTAGAGAATATCCAGCCGAAACAAAACGGGCCGTCTTAATCCGCTCACTAACTGACAACAGTTTTGTTGTTAATCAATCATCAATCTATCTCAGCTGATTGGTACACGTGGGGCAGTTAACTAGGGATACAAGTGGTACGAACAAGTGGCTATTTTATCCCAATTCTAGTTTATTTTAAAAAAAATTTATTCTCGTATTTATGCTACTCTTTACAATTTATAAGTCGTTTGCGCCAAAAACAATACCAATAGAATTGTCAATTCCCAAAATAGATATACAGCCAAGACGCACGCTCAGCTTATCGAATTGGCAAAAGAGAAAGTTGCAGAAGCCTAGTGCACAAGAGTTGAAAAAGAGAGGTATAGCATGGGTTCCTAAAAGAACTGTTCAAGCGAAAGACAAGGATGATGCTTCGGTCGAGGGTGCAACGAAGGTGAATGAGAGGAAAGAAACTAACGGACAATTGTCGGGTCAAAGGCTTGCACCTAACTTGCATCATCCATATGTTTCACCTATGACTCTAGTGCCTATGTCATGGAATTCGTCCTCAGGTATGTTTGATCTCCCATCATGTTTTTATTTTGATCCTGGGATGCCATATAGATTTTTATATCATGGAGGGATATGACCAAATAGTTATGTGTATTGATTAATTGCTATAGATGTTTCTATTAATTTTTAGAGACCGAATAATCAGGCCAGAAATAATTTTATTCTCATATTTATGCTTCTCTTTAGAATTTATCTCAGCTATATACTATTTTGTGGGAATAGACAAGGTGTTGGTATTGTTTCAATTTCGCCAAATAATACTGCTCGTAAGGTATCGGTCTGTTTAGAATATGCTTGCACTAATAGTCAGACCGAATATAAGGCTTTACTATTTGGTTTGTAAAATTTGGTTGATAAGGGTGTGTGGGATATTGATTCACTTTTAGTAATCCAATAGATTAATGGGGAGTTTTAGTATTTTCATGGACTGCCAAATAGTGATTTGGACCAATGTTTAGATTTAATTAATTTTTTATATACTTTTACTATCCATTGTATATCTAGAGAAGAAAATTTTAGAGCTAATTGTTTGGCGCAGCAAGCATCGGTTATGGAGTCATCAAGGGAAAATCTTTCATGTTAGAGAGACCGATGCTAAGTGTTGTTGGAGGTGACGTTGATCTACAGGACATTAGTTCGGCTATTGGGTGTGCTATAGTGGGTCAGACCCTGAGTCCGAAGGTTGAACGAGTTAAAGCTGGGTAGCTGAGGCTTATAACAAGAAGGTTAGGGAAAAATCGTCTCAAATAGGTGATTTATTGGGGAAACGATTTTGCTCTTGGAACTTAGAATATGGCTAACATGTTGTTCATTATTAATCTAGTATATAACATAGGGAGTCGATATTTTGTTTAATGTCATCCTGATAAAACATAGTACGGTCAATGTTTTGTTTAGTTTTGAGAAGTTTTAAAATATGACCGATATTTGTTTACTGCTCGCTTGAGCAAGAATGCAAAATACTTAATGTATCGGTTACAGTTGTTCAAGTTGATGATTGTCTTAGGACCGATGTTGTGTTTGGAATATTGTCCTAAGAAATTGATTGTTGAATGTCTTAGGACCGACATCGAGCTTGGAGTACCGTCCTGATAAATTCATTGTTATAGTGTTTTGGTAAACATGGTTATATTAATTGTACCAAAAACAGGGGGGCATGTGTGAGTGGCGTAATTTGGCTAATGTTTGGTTTCAATTGAGCAGGCCAAATTATTTGGAATAGCCAGTGTAATTGTTGAGTGGTTTGCTTGATAGATCAATTAAATTTGTGATGCACCAGGAGATCCTATGTGTAAATTGGCTGCAGCATTTAGACCGGCTTGGAGATTATGTATATAGGTCGTGCAGCCGAGAAGGCTTTGTGCTGGCGTTGCACTGATCGAAGGCAGCTAGTGCAGATGGAATGCAATACTGATTGCACAGAAGTGCAGCGTGAGGGAGTTAATCTTAAAATCGGCTCCGCTAACCGGTTTTGATCCTCTCAATTTTAACGATTATACCGCAAATCGGTAAGTCTGTGTTGACCAAAAAAAATATCAACAAATCCATGTTAGGACAAGGACTTAACTTAACCCTAAAAATTATTGCCCAACTAAGAATTCATACCGATGATTATCCCGTCCCCATCCAAACCATCCTGGTGGAGGTACACCACCATAAGCAATAACCTATGACATATGTTATTGTACTAGGAAAATTGTTCGTGTGCTACAACGAGAAACTAAATCTATAATAATTGTTAGATGAATACAGTTCAACTTTTGTAATCCAAGCCCTTTAAAAAAATATTCTTCACGTAGACCTATTACTCCTTCTGTCCCAAAAAAACTGTCTAAAAAACCAATTCCTGGCTATGAATCTGGTCCAGATTCATAGTCAGAAATTGATTTTTTTTTGAAACAGAGGGAGTAGTTAATTTGTTCAATAAATATATTTCTTGTCCGCAGGCTACAACATCAACTAAGATTTTGTTTGAAGAAAACTCTCAGGTCCTACTGAAATATATCTAGTTGTATAATATCATTACCTACATATTTTGACTTGCTTTCTGCTCTATTCCTTGCCTTAGAAAATGTTTTACTAACTTCTCCTTTGTTATACATGATTAGAAAAAAAAAAGGAAAATTAAAGGAATAAAAATAGTATAGAAATACACATGTAAAACAAATGATCGAAAAACACATCCAATTTAAACCATTAATCAAATCTTCACATGTTAGAGTAGTAAAATATCAAAATTAACGCAATCATGTTCCCCACCCACCCACCATCATTATGTCTTATCAAGCCAAGCCCAGCGACACTTTGTTTATCCAATCAGAGAGGCTTGAGCGGTCGAGTGCTGGCGGTGGCGGGAGCTCGAGCAGCAATCACCCCTTCCTCAAGCAAAACAATGCAGCGATGCGGGAGAAGACAGCGGCTAGCGCATGAGCAAGCGAGCGGCAGGAGCAGGCGGTGGCCCATGCACGATAGCGGCGACCCGATCTCGATCTGGAGAAGTCGGTGGCGCAGCATGCGAGCAGCGCCGTGCGGGCGAGTAGGCGGAGGCAAAGTTTTTCTTGAGCTCGCCGTCGTCTACACCAAGCTTGATCAGGGTATCTTCAATCATTAATGAATCATCTTCTTCCCAAAGTGGCCAAGCTCACGGCCGTTTTCCTCAATCTCCATTTTCATGGTTTTTCCTCCAATGGAAAGGAAGCCTTAATTTTATTCCATTTATGTGTTTCGCTCTCTATTCTAATCGGTGAAAAGAAGCACGGCAGATCAATTTCGAGACGAAGAGTCCCGACAATACCTGCGTCGCCCGGGAACACAACCGCCTGACGTGATGACGTGTGTACGATGCGCCGGAATTAATCGGATGCCGCGAGCGGTAGTCGGACGGTAACAAAATTTACGACATAAAGTAGAAACAACTTTAATTTTTATAATAGATAAAGATTTTATAACAATACTAAACTGATGGTAAATTCATCAAAATAAAAATCAACGAATATATCCTTTGTTAAATACGTGATCTGAATTTCAGCATGCAACATATTCGAATTACTAGATTAGTTTCCTAATAGGACTTCTAGTCTATTCCTACTAGGACTTCTAGATTTATTTTCATATATATATATATATATATATATATATATATATATATATATATTCCTTATAAGTCGTACGAAAAGGGATGACGTTCTATTATTATTCTCCTGTATTTGTAATTAACTCCTCAATAGTGATTATTGCCGGTCGGTACCCGTGGTTTTTTCCCGCAAGAGTTTTCCACGTAAAAATTCGTGTTTCTATTTGCATCTATTTTTTCTAACAGGTAGTATCAGGGCATTGGAGACGACCAACCACTACGCCGCTGTTGAGTTCACCGTTACACCGATCCAATCTGTTCAGAAGATCGATCCGCTCAGCATCCGTAGTTCTCGTCGATTCAATCTAAACACGAAGTCATCAAGTTGGGCACCACCTAGTCCGAAGCGGATTAGACTCTGAGCCGGCATCTGCTGCTAGGAAAATAAAGGCAAGGAAGCAACATCCTGCGCACGGTCCACGGAGGAGCACCTTGGCTGAGCAGTCGAAGCCATAGTCAATTAAGCACACGAGTCAAGGAAAAGAATAGAGAAACCGTCTAGCTTGTACGGTGGTTAATTTTCTGGCTAGAATTGCTACACGCACACGTCCAAGGCTACTAGGAGTATTCCAAATCTACACTATGTGCACCCAAAGTATACCAAAGGTTCGCGTTTCTGCTAGATTTACCCAAATTTCATATCAGCAGATTCAGGAATTAATTTCCTATGGCGAGTTTGAAGTACAATCTACCGCTCCTGGACCAAGATACAAGATTTTCACTGTGGCAAGTGAAGATGCGAGTAGTTCTAGCATAATAAGACTTGGATGATGCGCTAGATGGATTTAACAATAAGAGACTCAATGATTAGTTCGATGATGAAAAGAGAAGAAATCGAAAGGCTATGGCACATATCCATCTTCATCTATCTAATAATATTTTACAGGAGGTGCTTAAGGAGAAAACATCTGCAACACTATGGTTGAAACTGAAACAGATTTGCATGACAAAAGATCTGACCAGTAAGATACACCTGAAGCAAAAGTTATTTTTACACAAATTACAAGACGGTGAGTCTGTAATGAATCATCTCTCCACTTTCAAGAAAATTATTACCGATCTTGAGTCTATGGAGGTAAAATATGATGAAGAGGATTTAGGTCTTATTCTACTCTGTTCATTGCCTAGCTCATATGCAAATTTTAGAGAAATCATTCTTTATAACCGTGATTGTCGGAGGATGAAACCTCGACGGCGGGAAGTCAGGAGACCCCCCTTTGAGATTCGGCCAGGGGAGTAGTTCTCAGGTGAAGCCGGCGTCAGGTGTAGAAGAAAGATAGGAGAAGAAGACGTAGAAGAGGTGGGGTTCGGACCGTCCGAACTGTGGTGAAGCAGAAGGGTCCGGACCGTCCGAAGCGTGGTAATCGCGCAGGGTGTTGGGGAAGACGATGAACAGAGACGCACAGAGGAGGCAAGAGGATCTATACAGGTTCGGGCCGCACGGAGGCGTAAAACCCTACTCCTGTGTGTATGCTATGTGGAGATGAATGTGGTTTGCTGTGTTACAAGGTGAGCCTAGCCCGCGGCCGGAGCCGGAGAAGAAGAGCAGTAGCTAGAGAGTGAGCTCAGGCCGGAACTCCCCCCCCCCCCAGCCAGAGGCATGGATCCTCCTTTTATAGTCAAGGGGAGTCCACAGTGCCAGTACATGGAGAGAGCGAGAGCTATACTACATCTTGTCGCTCCGTACGCATGCCGCCGCCTGCTGCGCCCACGGCGCTACGCCGGAGAGTTGTCCAGTCGCCGCCTGGCTCTGTTGCTGCGGGCGGCTGTGCAGAGCACGTCTGGTCATCTCGCCGCCTGGCTGCTGCAGGCGGCTGTCTGGTCGGTTTCTTGTCGGGCGATCAGATCATGGAGATGCTGTCGGGAGACAGGCGGGAGGCGCCCTATCGCCTCACCATCAATGCGAATATTTGGGGAGCTGGTTCGCTTCTGGAGAACGTGTCTTGAGACCGGGGAGGATACACCGAGGTGCGCCCGGGCACGGGAAGGACGTACCCGGGTGAGGCGCACCCAGGCACGGGAGGGCGCGCTCGGGGAAGGCGCTCCCGGGCCCAGGGAAGACACACCCGGGCATGGGAGGCGCACTCTGCGGGACGGCGACCGTAGCCGGCTGTCTTTTGTGCAGAACATGGGCCCAGAGGAGCTGACGTGGCCGGGGATCCACGCGTCCTCGCAGACTGTGGGACCCCCAGTCCCATTTCGCCGACAGTGGCCCCTGGCCCTGTTGCTCGGCCGGGATCCACTCCGGGCAAGAACAGGGCCATGTCTTGAAGAAATGAGGGGACGCTGGGTCCGCCTGGTTCGCCATGGACTGACGTAGCTTGACGATTTGTTGATTTAGATGCGATACGTACCCGGGACCCGGGCTGAAAACATGGAACGAAGTGTTGAGGAAGGCCGGCGGCAGCGGTCGCGATGACGATGCGGCAGCTTGCCGCCGTACTGTCGCCACCGAGTTCTTCGTGGCGACCGCTGGCCGGAGGCCGCGGCAGCAGAGAGGTGCGTCGTCCGATTGGAGGGCGCCACCGAATCCGCCGCCGACGAGCTCTCCCGCGCCTGGCCCGAGATGGAGGCGTGGGAGAAGGAAACACTCTCCCGGGGAGAACGCGTACGGGCCAAAGAGGTCGGGCTCGCGTCCCGGGGGTGTGAGTTCGCCGTGCACGAGGAAGTCGCGGCAGTTCGCGAGGAAGGCGCAGGAGGCCGTGGTCGAGTCCGCTGCCCCGGAGGCAGGGTTCTTCGACCGTGGCGACCATCTCGTAGAGCTGATGCCTGACGAGGAGGTTGAGGAAGACGCCGGTTTCCTTCTGACGCCATGCGCGGGCGCCTTCGGGGCCCGGGGGCCCTCCATGCCCCCGAGCGCCCTTCTTCTGTCGTCGTCCGGGGTCCGGTCCGAAGGAGGCCAGCGACCTCTCCCCGTGCAACGGCGTCTCCGGGCCTCGCTCGTGCTTGCGCTCCGGTTTTGCCTGTCTTGTACAAAGAGAGACATTTGTATACGTATATGATCATGTCTATATTTTCGTACCTTGGTCTATTGCGTTGTTCGGAGGTTGCTGGTGTTCGGGGCCTCGTGTCCGGGAACGCCGAGTATCGGGCGTCGTCCGACAGCGAGATCCAGCAGCTGCGAACAGCCGTCGGGCCTATGGCCCCTGTCCGGGCCCTGGGGCAGCCGTCATCCCTGGGAGCTCGGTCCCCGGGGGCATCGAACGCGACGGTCGCCCGCTCCGGGAACTTGGTTCCCTTGGGCGCGAGCCTCTGGACGCGAGCCTGGTGGAGCGACAAAGTTCGCAGGTTCGGCCCCCGCCCGTCTTCCGGGTCCCAGGGGCCCTCCGCGCCCCCGGGAGCTATTGGCCCAGGGGGCATAGTGAGGCTGCGAGGGCACTTTTGACTCGCCGGGAGCCCCTCGGGAACTTGATCCTGCCCGGGCTCGGGGTCGCCAGGTAACGAAGCCCCCAGCGCCTCAGCGGCGGCCGGGGAGGAGCTGGCCAGGTCGGGCACCGCAGCCCGCCCCGGGAACCTAGGCTGACCATGCAAATAGAGGAAGAATACAAGTTGAGTAGTATGTAAAGTTGGATAAGGTAACGTATCTGGATATTGCGAAGGGCGGCATGGCTTCGCGAGCACCATCCCGGGACCGGGAGTGTTGTTCTCCCTCGGGAGCGCCGAGCATCGGGCCGATCCGCCGTGAATCGCCGTCGCGCCCAGGTCCCCGGGGGCCCGGGGCCTGGCACCAAAGTGCCGCGGGCGCCCGAACG
This sequence comes from Oryza meyeriana var. granulata, assembly GCA_003991445.1. Lineage (NCBI taxonomy): Eukaryota > Viridiplantae > Streptophyta > Magnoliopsida > Poales > Poaceae > Oryza > Oryza meyeriana. The sequence goes on from RYFJ01000909.1 coordinate 59,202, forward strand.
CGAGACTTGCGGAATTGGTTGAGTCTGGAGGCTCGGTCCCTTCTGTCTTCCGGATTCGGGGGTCCTCCGTGCCCCTGGGCCCCGTTGGCCTAGGGAGCACAGCGATGCCGCGACGACAGGCTCTACATGATGAACCGTGAGAGCACTTGGCTCGTTCCCTTGTCCATTCCATGTTGCGAGCCGTTGCGTCTACCACCTCGTAGGGGCCTCTTCGCGGTCGCGACCGAGCGGAGGAAAGGGTTGCGCATAAGGAATCTGCCCCCTAGCAGCGAAAAAAACCGAGCCCGAAGCCAACCAGGCGGGGCACCGCAAGCCGGGGCTTAGACGATGTCCGGGGTTTAGCAGATGGGATATGGTAGCTCGCTGGTAGGGAACAGATGCTTAGGCGCAACACCCAGCCACCGCATGGGCGCGACCCGATTATGCCCCCGGGGGGAGATCGCCACGATCGCGACATAGAGAAAGGATAAGGGCACGAGCCCGGAAACGATAATAAAAGTATTACTATGGAAAGCGAATACACATGGGGCCCGGCCTCGGTCAGTGCTGAGGTTTAGAGGCACTTACAGGATGTGTTTTCAGATAACATTTGTGGAGATGCTCCCAGGCTTACCGAGCTCGGTTGGGAAGTTCCGATCACCAGGGAGGGGCCTTCCCACGGGGGGAAGATTTCATTCCAACCCGTACGAAGATACGGCGGAGATTCGAACCCCAAACCTGAAGTGATCGGGCTCGAACCTGACGCCAAGGATAGCGCTTGAGGCCTTGCTGGTAACGAGCGACGCGGAGCGGAGCGCGCCACCTTCGTTCCTCGAGGAAGTCGAGGTTGCCGAGCTGCATATTGTCGTGGTTGATGTTTGTCGATGTAGCGCTGTACCCGAGAGCCGAAGGAGAGGTCTGGCGACAGAACGGCTTTGACCCGGTACACCAGGAAGAAACGGGGTCTCCCCGGGCGCCCCGGTATCGATGTAGCGCTGTACCCAAGAGCCGAAGAAGAGTCCTGGCGACAGAACGGCTTCGGCCCGGTACACCATGAAGAAACTAGGTCTCCCCGAGCGCCCAGCTTGGTGTGGTATGAATCGTCCCCAGGACCGCCGGGGAAAGGTCTACTAGGATGTTTATACAGATAGACTTGTGAAGATACTTGATGTGCCTAGGGATGGAGCTCGGACTCGCTTCCCTCGCGAGCCTCAAGACTGGGGAAAGGCATGTGCTCGGGACCCGGAGGCCCCGGCCAGCGCTGAGGATATGCGTTCGGGACCCGGAGGCCCAGGACTGAAATACGGTTTTGATATAAGCCGGGTTCCGGGGGCCCGGGCTTGAAATATGGAAAGTGAGACGACCTTCCGGACGCATTCTCGCCGGGGCGGTGCTGTCCGGGCTATCGCGCCCTATTCTGGGTGTCGCGTTCCTAGGCTCGCACTCGCCTTGGCGAGGCCGCCCTGGTTTGGCACCTCGGTGTCGGACCCGGGGCACGGATTCGGGAATTCGTGCCTCGGCTCAAACATGCGCCCGGGAGCCAAGGGCTTCGACTGGGGCTAGATACGCACCCGGGAGCCAAGAGCTCTGACCGGGGCTTAATACGCGCGCCCGGGAGCCAAGGGCTCCGACCGGGGCTAGATACGCGCCCGGGAGCCAAGGGCTTCGACCGGGCTCGGCCTACTGCCGCTCCTCGAGGCGTTTGGCCAAGCGCTGGACGGCGCGGCACTCCGTGAGATCGTGCGAATCCGTCTCGTGGACGGCGCACCACTTCTGGGCCGCTGCCGGCAAAGGCGGCGCGCGTGCGGCCCTTGGCCGCTCGCCGGTGCTGTTGTCCCCGCGGGCGTCGTCGGGCCGTGGGGCGCCCGCAACAGCCAAGGCGAAGCCGTCCGCGGCCGCCTTCTCCTTCTGTCGCTTCCTCCTGTCTCGACACGCTGCGGAGCGTGAGGACTCACCGTATTCTTCGGGGTCCTCGCCAGGGGCCTCGGGGCGCGGCTCGTTCCACGCCCGGGCCTCCTCCTTGCGGGCGCAGAGGTTGGCGAGCTTGAACAGCTCAGCCGTAGTCTGGACGTCGCGGGTGCCCATCTTTTCGAGCATGCGTCTGTCGCGCACACCCAAGCGAAAGGCATGGATGACCGCGTGAGGAGCGATGTGGGAGATAGTATTGCGCACCTGGCTGAAGCGCTGTAGGAAGTGCCTCAGCGTCTCGTCCCTGCCCTGGCGTAGGGCATGGAGGTCCGCCTCGGTCCCAGGGCGCGGAAAGGTGCCCTGGAAGTTGGCCACGAACTGGTGGGAGAGGTCCTCCCACGAGTAGACTGATCCCTCGGGGAGGTTCATCACCCAAGAGCGCGCCTGGGCTTTGAGAGCGACGGGGAAGTAGTTTGCCATCACTCGATCATCGCCTCCGGCCGCCAGGATGGCAGTAGTGTATATTTGCAGGAACTCTGTGGGATCCACGGAGCCGTCATACTTCTCCGGCAAGCTGGGCTGGAACCTGGCCGGCCAGCGAACCTGCCGGAGGCCTGGGGAGAGCGCCAGGCAACCCGAGCCGTACAGAGCGGGCTCGGGTAACAGATGACGATTTCCCGTCAGTAGGTTGGAGCTGGAGGCCTGGACCTCGGAACGCGTGGCGGCGTTCGCCCGCCGCTCGCGCTGTCGCTTCATAGTGACCCGGGCGTCCTCGTCGGACCGCCCCCGGTTCAGCCGGTCACGGAGGTCGCCGTGGCCGCTGTTTGCCGGAGTCGTGGCGCGTTGCGCCGTGCTCCGGGCTCTACTTTGACTCGGGGCGGGGGGCCGGCCCGCGCTAGACGTCGCGCGGTCGGCACTCCTGGCCCCTGCGCTGCTGTGGGCAGCGACCTGGCGATGGGCCGCGCCTACGAGGTCGGTGACTTCGTTGAGCTAGCGCCTCTCCCGGCCCCCGCCCCCGTTAAATGCCGGGGGGTGGCGCAGGAGGGCTTCCGCCGCCAGGAGAGCTCCCTGTGGTGACGCTGGCTGGAAGTCGAGGTTGCGGCGCGCCGTGGAGCGGCGCCTCCACTCGCGCCTCAAAGATGAGGCCGTGGCAGACCCGGCGGGGCACTTGCCGGTTCCTTCCGAGAGAGAAGGGGCCGACGCCGCGCTGCCAGGCCGCCGAGGAGCGAGCTTAGCCCGCCTGACTCGCGCTGCGCGTCTCCTGGAAGACGGGGAGCGCGGTGGGCTTACCACCGGGCTAACGCCACCCGGCGGGGTGAAGCCGCCGGACTCCTCGTCAGAGTCTCGTGGACGGTGGCCTCCTGCCATGGAGTGCGTCGGTGTTGGGGACGCCGGCGTACCACCTGAAAAGGAAACTCCCCCTACCTAGCGCGCCAGCTGTCGGAGGATGAAACCTCGACGGCGAGAAGTCAGGAGACCCCCCTTTGAGATTCGGCCAGGGGAGTAGTTCTCAGGTGAAGCCGGCGTCAGGTGTAGAAGAAAGATAGGCGAAGAAGACGTAGAAGAGGCGGGGTTCGGACCGTCCGAAGCGAGTCCGGACCGTCCGAACCGAGTCCGGACCGTCCGAACCGTGGTGAAGCAGAAGGGTCTGGACCGTCCGATGCGGGTCCGGACCGTCCGAAGCGTGGTAATCGCGCAGGGTGTTGGGGAAGACGATGAACAGAGGCGCACAGAGGAGGCAAGAGGATTTATACAGGTTCGGGCCGCACGGAGGCGTAAAACCCTACTCCTATGTGTATGCTATGTGGAGATGAATGTGGTTTGCTGTGTTACAAGGTGAGCCTAGCCCGCGGCCGGAGCCGGAGAAGAAGAGCAGTAGCTAGAGAGTGAGCTCAGGCCGGAACTCCCCCCCCAGCCAGAGGCATGGATCCTCCTTTTATAGTCAAGGGGAGTCCACAGTGCCAGTACATGGAGAGAGCAAGAGCTATACTACGTCTTGTCGCTTCGTACGCATGCCGCCGCCTGCCGCGCCCACGGTGCTGCGCCGGAGAGTTGTCCAATCGCCGCCTGGCTCTGCTGCTGCGGGCGGCTGTGCAGAGCACGTCTGGTCATCTCGCCGCCTGGCTGCTGCAGGCGGCTGTCTGGTCGGTTTCTTGTCGGGCAATCAGATCATGGAGATGCTGTCGGGAGACAGGCGGGAGGCGCCCTGTCGCCTCACCATCAATGCGAATATTTGCGGAGCTGGTTCGCTTCTGGAGAACGTGTCTTGAGACCGGGGAGGATACACCGAGGTGCGCCCGGGCATGAGAAGGACGTACCCGGGTGAGGCGCACTCGGGCACGGGAGGGCGCGCTCGGGGAAGGCTCTCCCGGGCCCGGGGAAGACACACCCGAGCACAGGAGGCGCACTCTGCGGGACGGCGACCGTAGCCGGCTGTCTTTTGTGCAGAACGTGGGCCCGGAGGAGCTGACGTGGCCGGGGATCCACGCGTCCCCGTAGACTGTGGGACCCTCAGTCCCATTTCGCCGACAGTGATACTCTAACTTTGCAAGAAGTTTATGATGTTTTGCATGCTAAAGAGAAGATGAAAAAGATGGTACTCTCTGAGGATTCAGGTTCACAAGCAGAAGGCTTGGTTGTTCGGGACAGTCAAAAGAAGAAGAACACAAACCAATCAAGAGACAAAAGTTCTGACAGCCACCGTGGGAGATCAAAGTCCAGAGACAGGTATAAGTCATGCAAATACTGCAAGAAAGGTGGACATGGTATCTCTGAGTGTTGGAAGCTACAGAATAAAGAAAAGCGCAGCGAAAATTACATGCCAAAAGTTAAGAAAGAAGATGAAGGTAAAATCGCAGTTGCTACTAATGATGGTTCTGATAGAGATGTACTAGTTGCTTATGCTGGTTGTGCGCAAACTAGTGATCAGTGGATTTTTGATACTGCATGCACCTATCATATATGTCTGAATAAGGATTGGTTTACCACCTATGAACCTATCGAAGGTGGTACTGTATTGATGGGTGATAACACGTCATGCAAGGTTGCAGGCATTGATTCAAGTCAGATCAAGATGTTTGATGGTTATATCAAAATATTGTCAGATGTGCGGCATATCCCATGTTTGAAGAGAAATCTTACTCTTGATCGAAAGGGGTACAAATATTCCGGAGGCAACGGAATTTTGAAGGTAACAAAAGGCTCTCTTGTTGTGATAGCAGATGATATTAAAACTGCCAGTTTATACCATCTGCAGGGTACTACAGTATTAGGTAATGTTGCTGCAATTTCTGATTCATTATCTAATTCCGATGCTACTAATTTTTGGCATATGCGTCTTGGACATATGAGTGAAATTGGTTTGGCAGAATTGAGTAAGACAGGATTGCTAGATGGTTAAAGCATCGGGAAGCTGAAATTCTGTGAGCATTGTATCTTTGACAAGCATAAGAGGGTGAACTTCAACACATCAACATATACTACAGAAGGTATTCTTGATTATGTGCATTCTGATTTATAGAGGCATGCTCGTAAGACATCTCTAGTAGGTGCTCGTTATATGGTGGCTATCATTGATGATTATTCTCGAAAAGTTTGATATTATTTTTTAAAGCACAAGTATCAAACGTTTTCTGTATTTAAAGAGTAGAAGGCTATAGTTGAAAGACAGACCGAAAAAAAGGTGAAAATACTTCATACTAACAATGGGATGGAGTTCTGTTCTAAACAGTTTAAATCATATTGCAAGTCTGAAAGCATTATGAGACACTACACCGTTTCTAATACACCTCAACAAAAGGTGTAGCTGAGCGTACGAACAGGACAATTATATTAAAGGTCCGTTCATGTTGTCAAATGCAGGTTTGTCTAGACAGTTTTGGGCGGAAGCCGCTTCCACCGCTTGCTATCTTATTAATCGATCACCCAGTACTGCCATTGATAAGAAGACTCCAATTGAGGTATGGTCTGGTTCCCTAGCAAATTATTCAGACTTAAAAGTATTCGGCTGTACTGCTTATGCTCATGTTGATAATGATAAATTGGAGTCTGGAGCAATTGCGTGCATCTTTCTTGGTTATCAATCTGGTGTGAAAGGGTATAAGTTATGGTGTTCTGAAACTAGAAATATTGTACTTAGTAGAAATGTTGTCTTTCATGAATCAGTTATGTTGTATGACAATCCTTTTACTAATACTCCTATCGAGAACCAGCAGAAAGTAAGTGTGCAGGTGGAGCACTTGGGCAATTCAGGACATGTACTAGAAAAGGAGAATATTGCAGTTGAACAAGAAACACCTATTGCTGAAGATTCAGATTCTTCTATTATTGAGCAGCCGACATAATATACTATTGCACTTGATAGGGCAAGGAGAACTATCAAATGACCATAAAGATTAATTGAAAAGGCAAACATAGTTGCTTATGCTTTGAGTATGTCAGAAGAAATTGAAGGTAATGCAGAACCTTCTACATATTCTGAGACTATTGTTTCTGATGATTGCAATAACTGGATAGCTGCTGTATATAATGAGATGGAGTCACTTGAAAAGAATAGTAATTGAAAACTGGTGAAATTGCCTAAGGAGAAGAAGCCTATCCGTTGTAAGTGGATTTTCAAAAGAAAGGAAGGTATGTCACCAAATGATAAGGCAAGATATAAAATAAGGTTAGTTGCTAAAGGTTATAACCAGATTCCAGGTATTAATTTCAATGATGTTTTTTCCCAGTTGTGACGCATAGTTCAATTCGTACTTTACTCAGTATTGTTGCAATGCATGATTTTAAACTAAAGTAATAAGATGTTAAAAATATATTTTTACATAGGAAGTTAGAAGAGGACATCTATATGGAACAACCTGAAGGTTTTGTTGTTCCTGGAAAAAAAAAACCTAGTATGTAGGTTGAAGAAGTCTCTTTATGGATTGAAACAATCATCTAGACAGTGGTATAAGATATTTAACTTTTTCATGCTCTCTCAGAATTTTAGAAGATCAAATTTTGATAGTTGTGTTTATCTAAAAGCTGTTAATGGTTCAGCTATATATTTGTTTCTTTATATCGATGATATGTTGATTGCTGCAAAAGATAAATTAGAGATAGTAAAATTGAAGGCACAATTGAGTAGTGAGTTTGAGATAAAGGATTTGGGTGCAGCAAAGAAAATTCTCGGTATGAAAATTACTAGAGAAAGATAGTCTGTCAAGTTATACCTTAGTCAGAAAGGTTACATTGAAAAAGTCCTTCGTCAATTTCATATGCATGATGCAAAACCAGTGAGTACTTCTTTAGCTGCACATTTTAGACTATTTTCAGATATATGTCCACAGTCAAAATATGATGTTGAATACATGTCTAGAGTTCCATATTCAAATGCAGTTGGTTTATTTATGTATGCTATGATATGTTCTCGTCCTGACTTATCATATGCATTGAGTGTTGTCAGTAGATGCATGGTTAATCCTAAAAGAAGAGCATTAGAAAGCAGTTCAGTGGATTTTTAGATATTTTCGTGGTACTTCTAATGCTTGTTTGCAGTTTGGAAGTTCTAGAGATAGACTCGTTAGTTATGTGGATTCAGATTTTGCTGGAGATTTGGATAAAAGAAGATCACTCACAGGTTATGTTTTCACTGTTGGAGGTTGTGCTGTTAGTTAGAAGGCAAATTTGCAAGCAACTATTGCCTTATCAACTGCTGAAGCAGAGTATATGGCTATTTCTGAAGTTTGTAAGGAAGCAATTTGGCTTAGAGGTTTGTACACTGAGCTTTGTGGAGGTACGTCTTGCATTAATATATTTTGTGATAATTAAAGTGCAATATGACTAACAAAAGATCAGATGTTCTATAATAGAATAAAGCACATTGATGTGAGATATCACTTTATTTGAGGTGTTATTGCTGAAGGTGATATCAAAATATGCAAGATAAGTACTCATGATAACCCAGCTGATGTAATGATAAAGTCAGTTTCTGCTACTAAGTTTGAGTTTTACTCAAGCTTGGTTGATGTTACAGTGTAGTCGTAGAGACTATCTGGCGCGCGGTTATTTTACCTACTTGAGATGTTGTTTGATGATTGATGATTTATATGCTATAAAAGAAATTCGTCTCAAGGTGGAGATTGTTAAATACGTAATCCGAATTTTAGCATGTAACATATTCGGATTACTAGATTAGTTTTCTAATAGAACTTCTAGTCTATTTCTACTAGGACTCCTAGATTTATTCCTCTACATATATTTATTGTAAGCCACACGAGAAGGGGTGACGTTCCATTGTTATTTCCTTGCGTTTGTAATTAACTTCTCAATAATGATTATTGTCGGTTGGCGTCCGTCGTTTTTTTCTGCAAGGATTTTCTACGTAAAAATTCATATTTCTATTTAAATCTATTTTTTCTAGCATCCTTCAGCTTGATGGCATTCAGATTTGCAACAGTATCTTGCTGTGACACTGAACAAACAAGTAAAATCTTAATGCTAAATACTTGTTTAGTGATCGGTATTGACCAATATTGTTTTGACTTTGTCGATCCATGCGTCAAGTTATACCAATCTGCCTCTGTCGAACACAAATCAGAGCGCCGACATGGCCGGCTCCGCTGCCGCGGTGACCGCGATCGTCTTCTCCTCCTCCTGCCACAGGAATGGCGCCTCAGCGTTGGCGTCGCTGCAGTAGAGGCACGGGTGCTGCTCGAACCCCTGCTCGCTCAGCACCCTCCTGGCCATGCTCACCAGCTCCCGGTTGCTCACCGGCGGCGGATGCGACGCCAGCACGGTCTGTATCGCGTTGCTGAACGCGCCGCACGCCTTGCCCCCCGCCGCCGCCTCGTCGTCCTCCGGCACGTCCGCCGACGTCTCGTCCGTCTGGCACCCGCTCAGCAGGATGCCGTCGTCGGGCCGCGCCGGCTGTTCGGCGTCGTGGTTGTGGTGGTGGAACTTGGCGCTGGCGTCTGTGCCGAAGAGCGCGAGGAGGTGTTCGGCGACGTGGTGAGCGGCGTCAACGCCCGAGACGCCGGAGAGGTGGTCGATGACGGCGGTGTACGGTAGGAACCGGGCGGCGGTGCGCGTGGTCGGCGTGGAAGCAACAGCAGCCGGTGTGCCGCCGGAGAGGACGGCGGGGCCGATCTGCTCCTTCTCGAGGTCGATGAGGCCGCCGCTGTGGCACGAGTCCGACACCATGGTGAAGCTCGCGCCACGCGGCACCCGGTCCACGAGCCGCCGGAAGTCGACGTCGGTGATGAGGTTGAAGTCGCAGGGCACGATGGCCTCGTCGCACTCGCCGTGGCCGTGGTGCGCCTTCACCGGCGGGATGAGCGTACCGTGGCCGCTGTAGTGGAAGAAGAGAACGTCCCCGGGCGCCGCGCAGGCGACCATGTCGGCCAGCGCCCGCTTGATGTTGGCGCCAGTGGGGAGCACCGGCGAGCCGCGCTCGTCGGTAAGCACGGTGACGTCGCCTGACGCGAAGCCGAACCGGTTGATGAGGGTGTCGCGCATGGCGACGACGTCGTTGATGCAACCCTGCAGCTCGTTGGGCGTGCCGGCGTAGTTGCAGCCGACCAAAGTGGCCAGCTTCTTCTTAGCACTCTCCATGGCCATATTAGTCGCAGCTAATTAGCTAGCTAGTGTGTGATTATGCAATGAGCCGGATTAGTGAGTTCACCATGCAAAATCTTTACATAGATATCAGAGATATATAGACGCATGGTTTGTTGCCTGTGATGGCAAGAAATATTTTTGTGGTTGAGTAAAGCAACAAGCCATTTCTTCCGATCTATTTCTGTAGTCCCTGAAACAGATCGATCAATCTTACGCTGTATCTATTGGTGATTATGGTACATCCTAGATTTCTGGGCAATGCATGGGTTGTTTTGGGGTGCTAAACATCCAAGACTACACGCATGAAACAAGGCCATTCCTTTGAAGCTGGGGAGAGAGAGAGAGCTTGCGTGCAAGAAATGTGGAAGCTAAAATTAGTTGCCACTGCCTTTAAGTCTATGCATCCACGCAATGTAAGCTCTAATCCATCACCATGCATAGGGATCCATTGCCACATATATCTCCACTACTTAAAAGCAGAGTCGTCCTTCTTCCGTCTTCTCCTCACACCGTGTACGTCCGTCCCTTCCTTCCCACGTCTTGTGTGTGACCATCGCAGTATCTAGTGCTTTATCCTCAATCCATCATCCCAACCCATCCCCAATCGTACGGTCCTAGCGTGTTGCACTACACGGACATGTTACTAGTGAGAAGAAAAGAGGAGTCATCCTTCTTCCGCCCCCTCCTCTCACCCCAGCGCAACACGAAAGAAGCTCCTAGCCCATCCCTAGTCATAAGGACTATATAGTCCATTCCTAATGGTTTGGATCCGTTACAATGCATGGACATGTTACTAGTATGAGAAGGTTCACTCACTGCCTGACCAAACCACCTAGTTAGCTTGAATAATAGATTTTAGAACACTCTTCTTTATAGAAAAAAAATATTTTAGATCAACAATCAAGTACGTTGATTTTACAATTTATGAGGATGGGCCATATATTCCCATGTACATTACTTAAGTCAAACATCCATTCAGCTGCACCAGTATTCCATTGCGTGGGGACTTCAATAAATAATGGTTTAATTTGGTATTGCCAGGAATGGCTTGAAGGTCAGCACAAGCCCAACTAATTCAATCACATTCAGAATAAAGAATATCATTTGATCCCCTGCAACGTCAATGAAGTATATCTGATTTAGTACCTTCAAGTACGCGGTATATATATATTACAATTGTGCTAGAAAATGCATAGATATAGTCACAAAAAAGGAAAATGCATAGATATTAACATAGGTTATGGTTTCTAACTTGTAAATCAATTATATACCTGGAAAGAAGGCTGCATTTTGGCGTTTTTGGGCCCAAGAGAACCTATATAATTCATGAATAAGATATGCATAGCATATTTTCATGAAAACTCTATACCAACTTCTGTATAGAATAAATGTAAAATTATATATTCCTATACTTGTGAATTTGATAGTCCATAAACTTTTCTAGTGTAACTCTGTTGTCGGACTTAGAAATATTAGGAGTCATAATGTAAGATTGGTATATTGTATAATATTTTCATGCTAAAACCTTTTGTGTTCAAGAAAATTTCGATAAGTTGCAGTGATACTCACAGAACGCCTGCTCCTGCAGGACCAATTGCCTTGAAGAAGGACATTGCCGTTGTAGATATGCCATTTGCGGCACCTCTTTGACTTTGTGACTATTGTTTGAATAAATTGAATTAGATAACATAATTAACATTAAGAAAAATAAAATGGTAGGTTGACTTGATACTTGCCACAGCATTATTTTGAAGTAGGGAAGTTCCGGTTAGGATAGTTATCTGGTCAAATTGACAAAGGTGTAATGTTAATAAGATTGATAAATTGGCATAAATCTAGAAATGACTATTTATTTTCATGATTGGTTCTGTAATAGCTTCTACATGAGAATTTTCTAAAACAACTATTATGCATGAAATTGATGCGTAACATAAGTCCTATATAGAATTGAACTATATATTGCATAACCAACAAAGACAAACCTAGCGTAGTCATTTAAAAAAAATAAGAAATAAATTTATGTAATATATACATGTTGTAAAGGTCAATTAAGTTGCAGAGTATATATGAGCGCCCTCCTGATTAGTAATCAGTAGTCCTTATATGCACTATAAGATGCTTCAATGATTGCCAATTTTAGGAAAAAAATATATTCTCATTCTTTGGCTTCCAATATAAAATGAATTTTATTTTTAGTGTATATTACGCTATTATGCTTTATGTGATAAGCACATCATATATAGTTCCTTGAATCATGTTATTTGGAACTAGATAATCAATATTTGAAACTTACTGATAGAACACCCTTTAAAATGGTGGCAAGGTAAAGAGCTATCCCAAGGCTAAACCCTGATAAGTGTGTCATAAAGGGATAAGCAGCAAGAATTGGTATGGACAAAGCCTGCAATATACACACAAAAAGTATATCAAATATTTTGCTAAGGAACATATGTATGTGTTTTGAGAAGATAATTTAATTACTCACTGATGCAACACGAGATGAATTGACGGGTCCAAGAAATTTATGAACAGATCTGTAGATGAAAAGCTGATACACAAGCAGACCAGAACCTAAAATGCAATATAGGATTAGTGTTGTTGGGGTTTTGCATAATTATAGTGCTCAAGAAATTTTGGTAAAATGATTAATGTAGGAGTTAGGACTTATGCCCTTCAATACAACAACTTTAACAATCATATATGCTAGTTGAGATGGGCATTACACATGCCTTCTAGTACCCAGGTTCCCTTATAGATAAATTGTATGGCATTTACTTTGCACATTAATTGCCAAAAAGAAAACATTGTAGAATTATGAAAATTTTAGATAATCTCTTGATATTGTGTAGTGCTGACTAGATGCCCAAGAAGAAACACATCTATGTAGTACAACAACATATCTAGTGTGGGAACATCTGTATTAACGTCTGAAGGAATAGTTAACTCAACTGCATAAAGTGATACTTAAGGTTTGTCTGCAAATGGAGGTCATAATAATTTGCTATGCAAAAGTTAATGGAGTACCTGTAACGGCAAGAACTTGACCAACTTCTTTAGATGAAAAACTTAATCCACCATACCTTTTGTCACTTACAGCCCATAAGGAAAATATCTAGTATATATAAAAATATCAATTAGTCCTTCGTATATATGAAAAACATATTTCTATCATATACTAATCGATCTGCATATTCTAATGAAAAGAGACATAGTTGAAATCACCTCACTATATGCTGTATCATGAAGGGTGAAAACACAATATGCAATGATAGAGGATATCAATGGCCAGTTCTTGTACATGCTCTTCTGTTTATGTGAATCTTCTTCAAGTGTACTTCTTGAGTTGTCAATCATTTCAATTTCACCTTCAATATTTTTATGCTTATGAAGTGTCTCCTGGTAATCAAAATATTATCAATTTGAGAAATATTATTCTTTTTGTCATGTCTTAATAATTGTAGTCTCACTTAAAAGTTTCAAGCACGCAAGCCACAATTCGTGGACAGTAGTCATGCAACAATTGAGTGCTAGAATAAGCATAAACTAGTTTATTATCATTCATCATTTTTCTCTTAAACATAATAGAAAGCAAGAGAATATATTTTTAATCGGAGGAAGTGTTTCCATGTTCTTAAAACTGTTAGGATGGGCTTATTTTAAACCCTCCAACTTCTCAACGGTTGATTTTACAAACCTAATTTTTATGTTTTAATTATAAGCTAGCCTTCCGACTAACTTACTGTGTGACCAGTTGGCATATATCACTCTATTCATAGTTAGGTCAGTCAGTTATGCATAGCATTGAAAGAGTTAACAGAGAACTATTTGGGAGCTAGCCTAGCTAAAAGGTGGAAAACTTGAAAGTGCTTTTAAGTACGATCTTGTAAAAACATAGAAGTAATATATATAGGAGTATCACTTACCGGTAGCCATATGCAGCTTATTAGAACAACAAGAGCAATGAGTGAGATACAAAGGCAGGGCAAGAAGTATGGGAACCTAACAAAAAATACACATATATTTCGTGTAATGATAAATTGTTCATGGAATTTCATAAAATATATCTTGAGATACACCATATGCATACCTCCCAAATATTGACTTCTCAGAAAATATGTTTGGATATTGCTTAGCAGGCTAAGAGCAACGAGAACCAAAATAGTTAAAATATTGTTGCAAAACTATATGAAAAGAATTATTATAATCTATTATTAAATAATTACTTGTGCAAAGTAGCCTCCAATGGCTGGACCCACAACAAGTCCTATGCCCCAACCAGTGCTTACCTATATATAAGTAATGAAGTGGATTAGATATATAATTGTCTGAATTTTGTACTTGTGATGAGATGAAGAAAGTGTGGTATTAATTTATTTACAATTGATAATCCTAGAGCCTGATGTTCAGGTCGACAAACTTCAATGGAATAAGCCTGCAATAGTTGAGAATCCATACTAATTTGTTTCACAGGAATGATATGATAATGTTATTTGATTTATGATTATGCATTCTAGCATACCTTTATCGGGGCAAGCATTCCATTTAGAGCACCAAGAAGGAATCTTGTGACAATTGCCATCCAATACCTCACACTTAATCCGAAGAGAGTGTTGAATATGACCCTTAAAAACAGATGACCATATATTGAGATTTTCAAACTTTTTCATGTAAAAGTGAACATTCTGAGACAATGAGTACTCACACTGATAAAATAGAAAATTTAATGATAGGTTTCCTCCCTATACGATCTGCCACTATACCCCAAAAGAGTGAGGCAAAACATCTACCAATCATATATGATGCACCTACAAGACATAAACATTGTCATATTCTATATGCATGATCATATATTTTCTGAAATAGGAGAGAGAAGGAACTTCAAGAATTTCAAGTCGGCTAGATTTCAATGATTTAACTTTCATAATTGTTACCAAGAAGTCCAGCGTATAATCCAATATCTTGTTCCTTTTTTGCCACATGCAAGTCTTCTATCTGTTGTCAAGAAAGGTCAAAAAATTGTTTAATACTAAAGGCAAAAGAAAAACTAGGATATATTCTGACTTAGTGAAACATGACATAAGTGTGCTTGACCAGAGAAGGTCTTGTGAATATATTAATTATTTACAGTTTTGATCCTACAAAGAAGATATAAGACACTGATTAAATTATGTTGAGATTAACATACCATGAAGTACAGGAATGGGAACAACGAGGATATTGGTAAAGCTGAAAAGGAAAATAATATTGCCAATCATCAGAAAATAATGTTATCAACATGAATAGTGCAAATTCTATCATCAAAACAAGTATGATTCATGTATATACTCATAGTAAAAAGTTCTAGACATTGTAACAATTGTTACTTATGAAAGGGCCGAAATACTCAATTACTCCCTCTATTTTAGATTGTAAGATTTTCTTAGAAAAACTTGTTTAAGTTTGACCAAATTTATTGAAAATGTAGCAACATTTACAACACTAAATCAGTTTTATTAAATCCATCATTGAATATGTTTTAATAGTATATTTGTTTTATGGTGGAAATGTTGCTACATTTTTATATAATTTGGTCAAACTAACAGAAATTTGACTAAAAAATTCAAAATGTCTTACAATATAAAATGGCGTAGCTAGCAAGAACGGACTTAATTAAGAACGACACGCATACATGAGGCAACGGTGGTGATCCCAACAAAGATGAACTCCTTGTAGGGGATCCCTTGGCTGCTCTCGAGCTTCCTTTCCATGGCGCAGCCGGGGCAGCCATCGTAGAACACCGGCTTCATCATCACCGGCGATGGGGGCGCCTCCTCACCTATTGTTGTAGGCAGCTGACTGACCTGAAAAGTAAAAAGTCAAGTAGAGCGTGATAGACAGGTTAAGTATCTAATTTTATGCACTACACTCAATTTGGAGGGATTGCATGAGAACACAAAGTTCAGAGACCGGCAGCCGATTGAAGGTAAAACGATCGACCACTGTCAACTCGATCGATGTTCAGAGACCGCGGATGGGTAGACAAGTGACACATCCAGTGATGTTATATAGGCATGGATCCAAGCAGTGCAGTGCAGTGCATGCATGCTGCTGCTAGGTAGTCAACCCCATGGCAGCATGCATCAAGCTTGCCGCTTCAGTACGTACGCGTGTGAGATATTTCAGCTCATGCCACATTATGATGGAGACTCTGAATGAGGCTGATATGAATGCATGCTTTGTTGTTTCTTTTTGCAATTGGCGAATAATGAAGCCATATATGATCGAGTTAAAAGTTAGCTAGGTAACATAACAATGTATATAGTGAATTGAAGGGATATGAAATTGTCTTTGCTGAATGGCTGTCAAGGCAATTAAGGGTACGTAAGTCTTCTAGAGCATTCAGTCATCAGAGGCTGGCTTAATTAAGAGACAGATAGATTCAGGTAGCATGCATATGCGCGCGAGCAATCATGCAGGGGTCAAATTAAGAAATGGGAGGATCATATCATATTCATATCGGGGTAGAAGAAAACATGCCAGCGCTGATGCACACATACGACTGTCTGTATTATAGTATTACTGGAAGTCAAACAGAAGCGAGGCAGGCACCTGCATCGATCAACAGTTCAACACCAGTATTGCGTCACGCTCTCTCTATACTATAATTGCATTCCATTTAGAGTTTGGCTAGAGCTTTTTTCTAATCTTCTGTGAGTACGCTTTCCGAACTGATAAATGACGTGTTTTTTAAAAAAATTTCTATCTAAAATTTTTTTTAGAAAAATCATATTAATCTATTTTTTAAATTTAAAATAAATAATATTTAATTAATTATACGTTAATGACTTGTTTCACTTTCCGTGTCACTAAAAAGCTCCAAGCCAAACTCTGAATCGAACGCACCCTAAACACATAAACATGGCATGGTAGCAGGACGGTTGCAAGCTACACCAAAGCTGTGCCTGCCTGCAGCTAAGCTGATGGATACAGCATCGATGAATCATCTCGTTCGTGTGTGCAGCAGCGTGAAGTGTGCCACCCCCGGATCTTTTTCCCTCTCCTTGAAAGAAAGATGTAAATCCACATCTCGATCGACAGATGTAGCACTCGCACGGTTCTTCCAGACTGAAAGTTCAGTTAATTCTGAAACAAAATATCAAAATATTATATTCTTGGATGAGCACACAACAAGAAGCCAAAGCTGGCCGGCAGTGGTAGTTAAGATATGATCTATTGTTACACTTGTACGTAGACTACTTGATTGAACCTTGGTGATCAGTTATTGATTTGAGCCTGTACTGATTTTTATCCATGGCGAAAGAAGATTTGAGCACCTATGTAAAAGGTTGCTCAAGTATCTCTCTTATAAAAACAGAGTTGCTCCTTCCTATTCATTATACTTTTCTGTGTAAAAAATCATACTTCTTACAAAAACCACCTTACCCAGAAAAACCAAAATCATTTTTTAAAAAACTACCCTATAAATAAATCCTGTAAAACCATTGTCTTAACATAAATCTCATTGCAACACAAGGATGACAGATGAGAGAGACAGTGTGCACAGTAGCCATGACGGTGAAGGGGCTAAGGTTTGGGCCTAGAGAGGTAAACGTGTCCTGGGCCAACTATGGGCTGATCTGCTAAAGCCCACCTGAATAGCGGCCACGCAATTGGATGGATCCAACGGCGTCCGTTATTTCCCAACGCGGATCGCAACCATTGGTCCCAACTGGCGCAGACCGGAACGTTAATATAACACTATTAGAGGGTTCTCATGTAAAATGCTCACAAAAGTTTCAGTCCCAGCCGTTCATTTTCAATCCAACGCCTCGATTTGTGGCTTTTTTTATTTGATTTGAACTATTTGCGTATTACTCCCTCTGTCCCAAAAAACCTCACTCATAGCACCTAAGGGGGATTAAGAAGCACGACAAAAGAACAAAATATCCTTTATTAAGAAAAGTAGTATTAGTGGGTAAGTAGTTAAGGGTATTAAAGAGATAAAATTGTTTGATTTATAGACCAATGATAAATAAAAAGATATAAATTAATTTATTTTAGGATAAAATTTAAATTCTTGTAAGCTAGAGTTATTATGGGCGGAGGGAGTAGATCAAGCGCCCAACCAAAATTGTGGAGCGGGCCCCAGTGCAAAAATGCCCTCATCTCCGTTCACGGTTTCCGCCCGATTCCCCAAATGATGCGGTGCCGGCGATAAGCACGCCGGCACGACGGAGGCGGTGTACGGAGACGAACGGCTCGCCGAGCAAACGAGCGCAGCAGGTTCCGATTTCCTCCACGCGCGCCGACGCTGGAGGAGGGTGGAGGCGCCATGGCGTGACGCTCCGACGCTGAAATGGCCGCAAGGTGGCCCCGGTGTCTCCTCGATTCGTGGTGCCCGCGGCGGTGTACGGAGACTGCTCGTTGCTGAGAGAGAAGATTAGCGCAGTAAGTTCCCATCGCTTGCACCCGATGAGGCACTCTTGGCGCCGGAGGAGATCCTGAAGCGGCCGCAACCGGCTCCATTTCTCCCTGGTATGACTACGAATCGCTCCCCTTTCTGTGTCGAATAGCACTTCACTGATTTTTCGCATATGTTTCTTGTGCTTGACTGGATGGTTTGTAGTTTCGATTAGTCAGTTCAATGACTGAATGTCTGAATCCCATCCCAGTTGCATGCACCGATCAGTTCAACTGCACGCCAGCCAGGATTCGAACTCGGATACCGAGTTGCATGTACCGACCAGTTCAACCAAAAGCTTAAGCTGATGGGGAAAGATGGACAATTCACTTTATATTCCAACACTAATAACTTAACAAGCCGCACATGTCTGATGTGTTGTACAACTTGTACTCCTACTCACTACTAGTACTACGTGCTAGCAGCTAGAAGAACAGTTATTCACCACTGTATTATAAAATATCATAATTTTTGCTACATTATTTAGCTCATAAGCCCAAAGCAGAACAAAATGAAGAACAACTTCAACAGAGACTCTGCACTGGTATGGTGCATGATCCTAGCATTCTGCTAGAACCATTTCTAAACCATATTATTTTAATACTCCTACTAAGCCATACTAGCTAGAACTATATCTCTATGATCTTTGCTACACCAGCTAACGGTATCTGAATGTTCTATTTATATTGTTGAGGAACCGCCAAGAAAGGTTTGAAGGTCAACATGAGCCCAATGACCTCAGTCAGATTCAGTAGAAGAAATACGATCTGATCACCTGCACAACATTGAATTTCCACTTTATGATCAATTCAACATTACACAAGTTTCTGTTTCTTGTATGTGCTAATTCATCACACCGATTTGTACTTACTGTGGTAATGGCTGCAAAACACACAGTTGATGGTTCCTAAATATGCATAGGAGTATTTACCTGGAAAAAATGCTGCATGTTGTCGCTTTTGTGCCCAAGAGAATCTGCAACCACAGGTTTTGAACAGTCAATCCTTTTCTTCTTCAAACGGGTTTACAGTTTAGTTAGAACAGGTTCATCCTTTCATGTTCATATTCAGGCTTCAGGCAACAATTGTTCGCTAAAATTGGAAGAACGAACTAGCCACCAACACTTCCATGACCACAGTTTATGGCAACAAGTACCACCGATGGTCATACCCCTCTAGTGTTTTTGAAAGCGACAATTATGTTGCCTATATATATATTGTTCAATCTTCGAAATTGAGATTAGTTCTAGTAGCTTTGTTGAATTATTTGTTCATAATGAGGAGTTATAGACAACAAGATTTGTACTTACAAAACACCTGCCCCAGCCGGAGCAACAGCCTTGAACAAGGACATGGCCGTTGTGGCTATTCCGTTTGCAGCACCCCTTTGCCCATGTGGCTGTCAAAATGATGCAATTTTCACAAATTAAATTTATTTGACATTAGTGAATCAGAAAATTTTCTTTTCTTTAGTGAGGCTGTCAGACAATAGTCAAGTGAGATAAATGGGACAAGTACCACTGCATTGTTTTGCAGAAGAGAAGTGCCCGTAATTATAGTTATCTGATCAACATTAAAAAAAATCAGTATCTTCAAACATTCTGAGAATAATAAATAAGCCAAATTACATAGCAAGAATTTTTTATATTTCTTATAGAATGGCATGTACTAACTATTTACAGTTGAAGTGCTAACTACTTTTATGGGTTAATTTTCAGAACTGTAAGCTCATGGATTTTTTGAACCTCTCTTTTAAATTAAAAAAATGGTATTTTATTTTCACATCCAAACCTTTTGGTCACACCACCCACAGGCTACATGAACAATTGTGCAATAGTGCCTTTGCTATGAACATTTTCATGGTGTTGCAGTATTTGTTTACCATGCCTCCATGAGTGGTGCAGCCAAAAGGTTTATTTAAAAAATACACATAAGAGTTTATACTTTTAGATTTTTTTTAACTAAAAAATGAAAATCCTAAGTTCATAAAGTACTTACAGCAAGAACACTTTTGATCACTGCTGCACTGTAGAGGGCCACACCAAGTCTTATTCCTGATAAGTGTGTCATGAAGGGATAAGCAGCAATAATCGGTATAGATAGTGCCTGCAATGCTAAAAGTCAGCTGATAAAAGCAGGTAGTAACCAATAATATTTTGAACTCTTTTATTTTAAAACTCACAGTTACCAATAATGAGTATATGAAATAGTGAAATTAGTTACTCACTGACGCAATGCGGGTTGAGTTGATAGGTCCAAGAATTTTATCAACCCAATGATAGATAAAAAGCTGATATACAAGAAGGCTGGCACCTACAGTGTAACAAATGAGATGTTTACCTTCCAAACCAACATGTTACAGCTCAACATTAAATGCAAACACCCTGCGATTAAAGAATTGACTATGTTTAAAATTTGCAGGAAATAAAATGATTGAATTTGACTTACCTGCCACAGCAAGAACTTGCCCAACTTCTTTAGATGAAAAGCTGAGTCCACCATATTTTCTATCACTTACAGTCCACAGAGAAAATATCTGACGTTAAAAATGTAATGTTTAGAAAATTACATTTCCACATGGCATATTTGGTTTTTGCATGACTAGACTACTTTTACTTAATATAAAATAGATCAATACTTTATAGACTAAAATGGAACTGATTTTCTACTAATACATAGGTATGGTAACATGGAACTTACAGAGATATATGATTAAACTGAAATAAAAATATGTCATGGATAAATATGAAAGGGTTATTACAGCAAATGCATTGTCAGCTTATTTTTGGAGCAAGAAACATGAATATCAAGAAAAACATGACAACTATTTGATATAGAGAGTTTATATTTGGCATGCATTTATTTATATTCTTACATCGATGTTGAGCAGTCAACATATAGTAACAATTTCATATCACATTAGTATCTGTAACTACCTCACTATATGCTGTGTCATGAAGGGAGAAGACACAATATGTGATAATAGATGACATCAATGGCCAATTTTTAAATAGGCTTTTCGTATGTGACTCTGGACTTTCTCGGGTCGTAGAAGCTTCAGCTGTCTCCACTCCCATTTCAAGGCCTTTATGCTTATGTAGGGTCTCCTGTTTAGTTGATCAAAGAAATATGCAGTCATAAAAAATGATAATAGAGATAAAGTCATGTGCAAGGTTAATCAAGTTTAGCAACAATGTTGTACTGGTATGGTACAAAGGGTTGGTAGAACAGGCACATGGATCATGCAGTTAGTTTGGATATATGGTTTTTTTTTTGTTTCTTTTGGTTATCCAACAAGACAAACTTACGTAGGGACAGATCACAAAAGAGACACACAAAATTTTTGCTGATAGAAATAGAATAAATAATCTTAATAATACAAGTTAACAAATAGTATACCGGTAGCCATATACAGCTTATGAGGACCAAGAGAGCAAGAAGTGATATGCAAAGACAGGGTAGAAGATATGGAAACCTGCACGATTTGCGATCACACATTTACTATTGCAATTATTTGTCATTAAATATGAAGAACCGATTTTCAATAGGAAAAATACCTCCCAAATATTGACTTCTCGTGAAAAAGATGAGGATATTGTTTGACAGGCTGGTAGCAAGAAAGAGAAAAAGGTAAAGATAAATACTCATTGTCATCGATCATTGACAAAATAAGAAAAAGATATCTATGAACCCGAATATGCTTATGTAATATAACCTGTGCGAGGTAGCCCCCAATTGCTGGGCCAACTACAAGACCTATTCCCCATGCTGTGCTCACCTAAAATTTTGATGACATGGATGAAACTGAGTCCATTACATGAAACAGAGTTATTAGGTCATATATATAGATGTAAAGTGATATATATAGATTTGTAATTTACAATTGATAGGCCTAAAGCTTGATGTTCAGCTCGGCAAACTTCGATAGAGTAAGCCTGCAGCCAGAAGTAATATACACATAATTGACTAGATGTTTGATGGAATAAGAATACTAATTGAACTGACACAATCCTTTATTTGTTCCCAGCAACTGTCACTTCTTTCCCATCTCAAAGTGCCTTAATATTTCCTAAAAAAGAAATACCTTTATTGGTGCAAGCAATCCATTGAGAGCACCAAGAAGAAATCTTGTGGCAACAGCCATCCAGTACTTCACACTTAATCCAAATAAAGTATTGAACACAATGCTGAAAATAGATTCGAACTCAAGTTAAAAAATGGTTTAGCAGACAGAACAAATCACAAAGTAAGTGCTGATATGCCATGGACACATTCTTGTCAATATATTTTTTTAGGAAAAGGTACTGTAGTGCTTACACGGCAAAAATGGAAAAGACAATGACAGGCTTTCGGCCAATACGATCTGCCACCATACCCCACAAGATTGAAGCAAAACCTCGACCGATCATATATGATGCACCTGCAGCAGAAATATATCATGTAAACAGTACTGAATATTTGACATATTTGTGAAAGAAATGTGAATAAAGAACTATATCATTTACAAATTCTTTGTCAGAAGTCTTACCAAGAAATCCAGCATAGAATCCAATATCTTCCTCTGTCCGAGCAACATGCAAGTCTCCTATCTGTTTTAGAGAAGGGAATGGTTTGAGTACCTTGTCCATTATATATGTTTCATGAAATTAAATGGAATGCATGGAAATTAAACTTACCATGAAGTATAGAAAGGGGAACAAGGAAGAAATTGGCAAAGCTGAAAATCAAGGGGAGAAACAGAGGGATGCATGGTGTGCAGAAATCAGTGGAATAAAATAAAGACCAAGAAGAGATTAACAAACTGCAAACTAAGTTGACTGTGCATGCATGTGTTCTTATTCTGTATTATATATTCATACAGGAGGCGAGGGTGGTGATGCCAACGAAGAGGAACTCCTTGTAGGGAATGCCCTTGTGTTCTTCCTTCCTCTGCTCGATGGCGCAGCCGGGGCAGCCGTCATGGTACACCTTGGCCGGCGGCGGCTCGGTCATCTAAGCCTACCAACGGTGGTCTCAATCGAGCTGAGAAGCACGTATGCAGAGTGTGATGATGAGTTAGGACGCCTACTTAGCCAAGACGAAGAGGACTTGTCAAGCTAGCAGGCAGGCAGTGCACCTGAGCCAGGAGAAGGCAACTGCAGCCTGGACCAGGTAGGAGGAGGAGGATGTGGTGGTAGAGATTGGAGAAGGCAAACGGTGGCGAGAGAGACATGCATCCAGGCGAGTGGTTCAAGGCATTGATGAATGGCTGCTGCTGCTGCTGCTTTTGTCTCTTGGTACGCGTGCCACATCAGAACAGTGGCGAGAAGAGAAAACACAGGATCGAGACAATGATCTTGTTGTTCATGCGTGTGGTGTGATGTGCAGCTGCAGTGACCAAGATGTGTATCTATCCATCGTGGACATTGGACAAGGCCTTGTTGTGTTGCACAAGATCGAGCCGGCTGCGGTACAGCTGGCAGCGCTGCGGTGAGGTTGTTGCTAAGCCTGTTTGCACAACTGCACGCACGCTGAGACACCACGGTCTACCTGTTGTTGCTGACGAATTATTCATTTATTTGCCTGCTGCTGCCGTGCAAGCGTCATCCAGTATGTGGCCAGTAAACTAAGAGGTACGTCAATGCAACTTACATATCCATGCGGCAATTATATGACTGATCAGTTGATTTGTATGGAATTAGCTGGATTATGTAGTCCACGTCCATTTCCACGCATGCAGCATGCTATTATATACTCCCTCTGATCATAAATATTTACTTGTTTTAGACAGGGTTTAGTCAAACTTTTAAAACTTTATCCATCGGTAACTTTTTAAATGGTTAGTTGTTTTAAAAAAATGGTATGGTAGATTTGTCTTGAAAAGTACTATCATAATACCATAAACTTGTTAAATTTTATACACTTATATTCTAATATAAAATTGATAGCTAATGTTTTAAGAGTTTAACCGAATCTTGTCCTACATGTCAAATATTTATGATCCAGGGAGCAAGTTTTTTTTTTTTTTTTGGTATGGTATGGTATGGATTTCTTTGACTTTGATGGGGCCGAAACTTTTGGTGTTTCTATAGCTAGAGTCACCAATTTTTCTTATCCAAGCTTATATTAAAATCTAATTCACGGTAAAAGTCACTCACCTGTTATTTCTCTGGTGTACCTATCACAAATAATTCCAGTTCCATAACTCAGAATCCTATCTACCACAGATGATTCTAGTTCCAAACCATTTGAGATAGCGATTTTTGCATATATGTCAAAATATGGTTCAAAACAACCAGTGATATTGTGATAGCCTCTCATATCGCTATCTCCTCTCCTTGTCTCTGATGAAGTGTGTCTATGACGATCTTGAATAGTAGTGGATGTTCTCCTTCCTTCACGATCTTAGTATCTTTTTTTTTCACTGATTTGATTACTACACTATTGCAAACTGGTCTAGTGATAATTTTCTCAAGAACAGCCATTACAAGGTTCATGCTCTTTTGAGCGGAAGGGAGCTCTAAACCCGTTATATTTTTCGTCTACTATGTTGCTATATATATAATGTTTCCAGCGTAGAATATCGAGACTGGAAACGCTCACCAGGTAGCTAGCTAGGAGAGTTCTCCTTTTCTTTCTTCTCTCTGTCAGTACTATCTAGCTTCCTGTTCGTCTACCTAGGAAACAAAACAATCAGTTTGCTCACTGTTTCACTGTCAAGTGCAAACGACCACTAGCGACAAGAGAGGCTATCACAACTATGCAGCGGATAAGAGAGGCTATCACTAATGTCTATGACGATCTTGAATAGTAGTGGATGTTCTCCCGTATCCCCGTATCGCCGTATCCGTATCGCGTATCTGTGCAACATAGGTTGAGGTTGTCAGAGGCCCAGAGTGCACTCGCCGTCTGCAAAAACCAATCAGTTTTTTCTTATTTGGGCCATATGCAGAATACATATGCGACTGCGACAGTGTGTGCATGGCCACCAGCTCTCAGCTGTTCATCAATGAGAGAGTTAAAATTCCTACGATATTGAGGAGAGCTGTCCAGCTGGTTACAGATATCAAAGATGAGATTACAGGCTGGAGAGAAGCCGGTTTTTTCATTTCGGTAGATGAGTAGCTGCTTTTTTCAGTGCTCTTAGAGGCCTTGGCTGATGTCTGAGATGCTTTTCGACAGCTACCTGTCGTTGTAAACCCTCTTTTACACTTTCTTTTTTCCACTATATCTTAATAAAATTCGGTTCGCCTTGTCTTCGGCCAACCCAGCCATTTAAAATTCCTATCGATTTTCTGAAGACGGCGACCTTATGACGAGTATGCGATGCAATCTGAAGCGACTGGGTTTTTACAGAGGTGCACAAGCCTTAAGACCAATCAAGCTTCGTTTGTCTAATCAATCATTCTCATCGTCAGCCGCCTACCCTTTCTTTGACCGAACAATTGGTTCAGCTTGTCTTCAGTTTGCTTCAGGCTTCAATCAGGACAACCGAACTGTCAGCCTACTCATTCATCAAGTAATGATCCAGAAAAACAGCAGAGATATCTGAAGACAGGAATTACCTAGCTATATTACCTTAAATTTCTGTTCTCTCAGTATATTGATCACTGAGTGAAAATGCAATTAGTACACCATGATGATTATGATGACAAATAATTGGGCATGTCATGCTGACGACAGCAGAGTAATCCAATCACTTTGTACTTCCATTTTCATGGGTACATAACCATGCCATCCACCTAGGCTGTTATGCCAAATCATTCTGCCCACCAATAGGTGTTAAATATATTATTATCACAGTTATCCCTGGCTAATTACACTCTATCTGGTTGGTACTGCAGGTAACACCATTAAAAACAAAGTTCAAAGGTATGCAGGTTTCAAGAAAACCAAGCCGGATCAAGTTTTCCTTTTTCTCAATCTCTGATTACAGTAAGCACGATGCTAATTGAGAAAGAAGAAAAAATCACGAAAAACGAGATGAGTCATTATTTGTATAATTAATTAAGTATTAGCTATCGTAAACGAGGCTACTTGAAGATGACTCTGCAAGCACAGTAGAGGTGCAGGACCATGTAGAGCAGGGCGGCAGCGTCACATCTGCTTCTCTCGCCGTCGCCGAGGCACATACAGTTGCACCACACGGTTGTATTGTGTCATAGCCGGGGTCAGCCAAACCACCAGTATCAGTAATCGCGCGGTTACCGTCCAAATCATTAGGGTATGATATCGGTTACCGGTGATTTTGTTTGAATAAATTTTATTCGAATTTAAATTTTTTTTAAAATAAAAAATTCAAAAAATTTCTAGTAGGTAGTACATGAATTATGGATCACTACGGTAAAGAAAGTTTATGAACATAATGAAGTTTACTTTATATTTTAAAGCTCCATAGAAATTAAAAAAAATAAGAGATGGGCTGAATACAATTTCTACTTTATTTAAGTGTAAAAACAATAGCAAGGGTTACATAAAAAAAATTATGCAATATTACATTATTTTTCTAGAGATATCTACAAATTTTTCCTTAATTTTCTATAATTTTTTAGAATTTTTACTACGTTTTCTAGAATTTTTTTTTAGCTTTAACATATCACGATTATCGCGGCTTACCGTACGGTTACCGCACGATATCACGTGATAACCGCGGTAACCACGACTTTACTGTGAGATTTAAAATTTTTGAATTCAAAATTTTAAGATAAATTTTATACGGCTTTAAGCGGTTATTGTGATAACCACGTGACAACTGTGCAGTAACCGTTATAGGGGACGGTAACCCAAAATTGTACGGTGAATACTGGTCACAACTCAAGGAGACGGAAGGCAGCTCGTTGAAATGAACTGTCACTTGGCGGCAGCAGCGCAACTGCCATCAGAGCTGCACGCAACTATGTCACATCTGCACACAGTGAGCTGCACGCAGTCTCGAGCTACACGCCGTGGATCAACCACGCACGCAACAGGCGTGGCGCTTAAACCCCAGACTCTACAATCTGACACCATCGCACCAGCCAATCGCGACATTTTCTATTAGTGCACAGTAAATTCTAAACAGTAAAATATCACGTGGACTACACGGATAACGTCCTAGCCCGCCAGGCTTAGGGTGCTGTCGTTTGCACCAATCATAATATTTTCTACTGGTACACAGTAAATTCTAAATAGTAAAATCCCATGTGGACTACGCGGGTAGCGTCATAGCCCGCCAGGCTTAGGGTGCTGTCATTTGCACCAATCGTAACATTATCTACTGGTACACAGTAAATTCTACACAGTGAAATCCCACGTGGACTACGCGGGTAGCGTCCCAGCCCGCCAGGCTTAAGGTGCTGTCGTTTGCGAGGGTTGGCTGAGCTACTTGCTCGGTTTTCGTCAGCACGTTTTTTAAACTGCTAAACGGTATGATTCGTGTAAAAACTTTTTATATAGAAGTTGTTTTAAAAAATCAAATAAATCTATTTTTCAAGTTTGTAATAATTAATTATCTTATTTTGTGTGTGCTGAAAATCTCAGCCTAACCATCACTGGCGAACCCAGCCTAAGGTTTAGTTTGAATGTGAGTGAAGAGGTAGAAGAAGAAGATCAAGCAAAATAAGATAAGCTATTAGTGCATGATTAATTGAGTATTATCTGTTACAAACATGAAAAATGAATTTATATGATTTTTTTAAGCAATTTCTAAGGGTTCGTGCAAGTTAGGGAGAAAACTCCCCTTGTTTTCCGTGAGCACACTTCCTGAATTGCTAAATAGTGCGTTTTTTTTAAAAAAATTTCTATAGAGAAGTTGCTTGAAAAAACATATAAATCCATTTTTTAAATTTGCAACAGCTAATACTCAATTAATCATACGCTAATAGCTCGTCTCGTTTTAGGTGATCTTTTTGTTGTTTTTTTTCGCTTGCATTGAAACTATATGAGATTAATGTCTGCCTGCTGTACACTGCAAAGGGGCAGAGAGAGAGGGGAGCTCCGGGTCACTATAAAATATGACCATGCTCTCGTCTTTTTGCTACACTTGCAAGTTTTTTATTTCTATCCTTTTGCTATCATCTCTTGTGTAGTTTGTTTCTATGACCAGTGGCTCATCCCAACCGAAATAACCGGTGACAAGGATGGAGCGAACGGGAACTGGAAGGAGAAACTTGTTCGTTGTGTAAAACCGAAGGAAGAGGATGTTCAGATAGGTATCTTTTTTAATATGTTTGCGTAAAAACATATTAAAAATGTCATGGCTCTTACATTTACGCAAATCCAATAATATGTTTGCGTAAAAACATATTAAACATATTAATAGGAGAAACGCGTTGCGTTGACATGTCATGCTGACTGCAGCCAGAGAAATCCAATAATTTTGGACTCACATTTTCTTGGGTAGACAAGCATGCCATCTACTTAGGCGGCTATGCCTTATCACTGATCAGTCCATTACCAAGTGTTAAATATTGTTACTGTTACAAATTTATTGATAAGAAAACAATCCCTCTGTGTCTAGCTAACTACACTCATCTAATGCTGCAGGTAACACCATAAAAGGCTCAAAAGTAAATATGAGTCCAATGAGCTCCACCAAATTCAGCATCAAGAACACAACTTGATCACCTGCAGGTTTCAGGAAAGCCAAACTGGATCAGTTTTCCTTTTTCTGATCACAAGTTCTTTCACTACAGTCAATCCAGGAAAATCTCTCCATGCATAAATTAATAGGATAAGGGCATGCACAGTAGACTGTAAGATATGGCAATTTACTAGGCCAAACAAATTGACACGCAAGGTACAGTGCAGTGCAAACAGATAGCTTACCTGGAAAGAAGATGGCATCCTGACGTTTTTGTGCCCATGAGAATCTGAATTGGAAATTGAATATTGATCGTTATGTGTTAAATTAAGTGAAATATATTTTTAAACCATGTAAGAAACATTATGTCTTGATTATGAATTTTATTTGACAAAAATGTGGTAAGAGGGGAACTCACAGAACACCTGCCCCTACTGGAGCAATCGCCTTGAAAAATGACATGGCGGTTGTTGATACACCATTTGCAGTGCCTCTTTGTTCCTGAAGCTGATATTGAATTTCAAAATCAATACAGAAATTTAGATTGTTTACGAGAACACACTATCACAACACATGCATTCACTTGGTTTTTACGCATACCACAGCATTGTTCTGTAAAAGGCAAATTCCTGTGCTTATAGTAATCTGCACAAGTTATAACAACAAAGATTAGAGATAGAGACTTGGATACTAACGGAAATATAATAAAGCCCCTATTTTAGATGTTACTCTTAAATCCCTGAAAATGGTACTCTACGCAATAACCCAGGCTTGTCTTTCCAAAGTAGTTACAGTTGAATTTTTCATATTGTAGACTGGGTTAGATCTTCATAATCTGCAGGGCAACAGACCCTCTTTTTCTACTTTACTTTTGAGATATTAACCCTCTGCCTATTATTTAACAAATGGTGTGGTTGGATACTCATTTAAATTTTGAAGAAAGAAAGAGCTTAGAAAATGCTTACTGCAAGAGCAGTTTTCATCATTGCTGCAGAATAAAGAGCAAAGGAAAGTTCCGCTCCAGATAGGTATGTCATAAAAGGATAAGTAGAAAGAATAAGTATAGATAGAGCCTGCAATTTCAGTAAAATATGAGTAATGAACTGATGACCATGAAATGATTATTTGTATTTCTTTTCAAGTCATGATAGGACAGTACTCACAGAAGCAATTCGTAATGAAATGATTGGTCCAAGAAATTTATGAACCCAGTGGTAAATAATAAGCTGATATGCTAGAAGACTGGCACCTGAAACGAAGATACATAAAAGTATGATTATTTTACAACAAAATTTATGCATCGACGTGGGAACATGAATCTTTGTAGTCTCATGAATAGTTCAGAATATATAAAAAATTTCTGTATGGGTGGGAGGGAGATGGAAATATACCTGCAACGGCAAGAACGTCACCGATATCCTCAGACGAAAAGCTAAGGCCGCCATATTTTCTATCACTCACAGCCCACAAGGATAGTATCTAGCATTAAATATTGTTAGTAGTATTAATTTTTTAGAACCCTTGAGTTATATGAATATCAAAGCTACATGTGAATAGTTAAGCAAGCGATACTGAGAGGCATCTAGATAGATTAACATGAACTTCTTAGCAGTAACAAACTAACAAACAAAAGAGAAGACAATATGGTTCTTTACCTCACTGTATGCTGTGTCATGAAGACCAAAAAAACAATATGAAATCATAGTAGACATCCATGGCCAATTCTGAAACAAGCTCTTCTTACGAGGTGAATCCCCATAAGCTTGCTGTAATGGCAATTCTTTGATTCGTTTGATGTCCTTTTCAGGAGATTTGTGTCTATGTATAGTCTCCTGCCAGATCCATTTGTCAAACAGAACCGCACTAATACTAACACAAGAAAATCTTGATGGCAACAGCTTACGAATGTATGTGCTTGGCTGTTGGAACTGAAGTTATTTGAAAGCCAAAGCATGGTGTTTTCAGTATTAGTAAATATGAACAGAGAAACATATTTTCTAAGAAAAAGTGCATCTTAATCCAATATTTATTTTTTGAATGAACTTATGTCGTTTAATTTTGTTTACTTATCTTATTTGTTCACTTTTATATAGATGTTCTAACTAGACCACAGAAAAGGGCCAAGTGCAACGAACATTTAGTGCTAGAATTTGCTTCAGAAACATGGCAAACGTAGAATTTAAGTGAAATTTTACATACCGGGAGCCAAATACAACTTATTAGGACAATAGCAGCAAAAAATGATACACTGAGGCAAGGTAAGAGATATGGGAATCTGCAAAATGTAATGGAATTAGATACAGGTATTTAGTAGTTACAATTGCAAGAAGTTTGGACTGTATATCTTGCTTTTGTATGACGTACCTCCCCAAAACTGACTCCTTAGAAAATACATGCGGATATTTTTCAACAGGCTGAGAAAGGAAGCAGAATGATGTAAAAAGTGAAAGGAATTCTTTCTTCTTGTTCTTTCAATTTTCTTTTCTTTTCTTTTCTGTTCTTTTCTTTTTTGGAAATTAGTACCTGTGCAAGGTAGCCTCCGAGAGCTGGACCAATAACAAGACCCAAACCCCATGCTGTGTTAACCTATAACCAAAGTAAATTATAATAGCTTTATAATCGTACATTTTGAAAGGATTGTGGAACACAATGGGGAGAACAGGACAGTTGCTTGTGAGATTACAATGGAGAGTCCAAGAGCATGATGTTCAGTTTGGCAAACTTCAATAGAATAAGCCTGTAATGGTTGATAAATACTTGGTTAGCAAAGCTCCCTCCTAGGCACATGAATAATTTCACACAACTTAATGTTGAAATTGTCACTTGGAAGACTTTTAAGTACCTTTATCGGCGCAAGTAAACCATTCAGAGCACCTAGTACAAATCTTGTAGTAAGCGCCATCCAATACTTTGTACTTAGCCCAAACAGTGTGTTAAATATGACCCTACAGTACACATGGAAAGCTAAGTATGATCCGATCCTAAAGTGACTGATAGAAATGCTGTTGTACTGAATTGTACTTAGTACTCACACAGACAATATTGAAAACACAATGACAGGCTTCCTTCCTATACGATCTGCCACAACACCCCAAAAAATCGCGGCAAATGATCTACCAACCATGTATGAAGCACCTTCATTTCAAATCACCAATAAATGGATGTAAACACATATTTAAACTGCATTTATCACTGGTCACCGTAGCTGTTTTTCTATAAATATGTGAATTGATGTGAGAAACAATACCAAGAAATCCAGCATAATACCCAATGTCCTCCTCTGTTTGTGCTACTTGCAGGTCCCTTACCTATGAAAACAGAGATGACTGAATAGGCTAGACTATTCAATATGTGAAAAAGGGATCATTAAGATGCTACTTGAATGAACCAGTGATCAAGAGAACTACGGCGCAGGCATTCCGGGTGTCCCTTTATATCTGCTACATAGATTGGAAGAGGATTGTTTGATGTACGAAGTGAAAGTGTGTCAGAAATTCAGGGAAGGCTGTAAGTTTTTCTTTTGAGACCAAGGACCATCCAGTCCAGCTTTTATTGAAAGCAAAACAAGAAAGGCTATCAGCTGGAATGTCTTATGAGAAAAGTTCTGCAGCCAAATGGTATGGTTGAGGGGAATGTGTGATATAGGATCCAAATTATCATGGGTTCAGAGTGAAATTAGGAATGAGGCAAAGCAGTGCCTCCAAGTTGGGGTAAGCTTCCCAGTGTGCAAAATAATGAAGCAGGTGATACTGTCATACTGACATACTGTAGCTGAAGGTGCGTGTTAAGATAATTATGTGGAGAAGTAATATAATACGTACTTACCATGAAGTAGAGGAAGGGGAAGAGGCACGTGATTGGTAAAGCTGCAATTGAAAGACAGAGGAAGCAATAGATCAGAAACGAGATGCAGCTAGCATGAATGGAGCAAACATATAAATCTGGTCTGTTGGTATTTGTTAACTTCAATCTGAAGTTCTGTAGTGTTCAGGACAAGCAGCATGTGCTTACTTATGCTGCTGTTGGTGGTTAGTTAGGCTTTATGATATATACGTACGTAATTACATTACATAGATGCATGGTACTTGAATAGATCCCAGAACTTAACTGCTCTGCTCAACATGTTCTACATGTATGTTTGAGCTTCAATTCAAGAAATATAGGGGCTTCACAAGTGTGGTCTTGTAGTATAATTATCCTAGAATGAAACAGTATTAGTATATATTTATTCAGCATGTGGCTCAAGAATTGTCGAGAAGGCTGGAGTTGTATTGGAAGGGAGCTAATTAAGCTGTCCTTTTTGTCACGTAGGGGAAAGAGGGAATATATATGTCCCACTTTACTTTTTATTTCCTTTGCTTTTAGGTGGAGCAGATCCAAGTTGCAACCTGTTTTTTCTTTTTTTTCTTTTTTGTCAGTCTTTTGTTGGGCACCATGTTCATGATCCATTGCCCCCTTCATCTCGTCCATGTCTCCGGGCTCCGGCGGCCGGAAATGAACGTACTTACTATATGTGCATGATCAAATGCATTGATCCAACAGCTAGCTATTATCCATATGTGTTTAATCACGTTGATGCATGCATGTCATACACTTAGCTGATCAGTGCACAAGGATGATGAACATGCATGAGCAGCATTGCATGCGTTGCTAGAACACTTAAGAATGCAGAGAGAGTGAGATTAAGAACTACAAGGAAAGAAAAATGCAGGTGGAATGAAGGCATACATGAGGCGAGTGTGGTGACGGCGACGAAGAAGAGCTCCATGTAGGGTATCCGCCCTCCGCGGCTCGCCTTCCTCAGCTCCTGCACGCATCCAGGGCACCTCTCCGCCGTCGCCGCCGCCGGCACCGGCACCGGCAGCAGCAGCGGCGCCGCCTCCTCGCTGCTGCCCATCTCCTCCGGTCCGGTTGATCTTGGTTGGCTTCTGCTACTGTCTACTGCAAAACTGCCACTCAAGAACAAGCTGAACCTGAACCG
Source organism: Oryza meyeriana var. granulata (assembly GCA_003991445.1). Classification (NCBI taxonomy): domain Eukaryota; kingdom Viridiplantae; phylum Streptophyta; class Magnoliopsida; order Poales; family Poaceae; genus Oryza; species Oryza meyeriana. The sequence goes on from RYFJ01000909.1 coordinate 92,645, forward strand.
GTGGCTGCCTGCCTGCCTGCCTGTGCCTTATATACTAGTATCTGTACATGCTTCACCAACGCCAAGCACACAATGCGTGCTTTACCAGCCGTCCAATCCAAAATCTATAGTCAGGATTGAACCGTTCAGCTTGATGTAACAGCTAGTAGCATCTTACTTGGACAACTTCGCTTCAACAGTATTTTGGGATGCCATAAAATATTTTCTGTACTTATAAAAGCAACAAATAATAGTACCTATACACTAATCTCGATTCCAGCAATAATTTCATTTCTGAGCTGCTGTTGCTTACGGTAGTAGTTTTTTTTAATAAGATGATGAAAGCTTTGTTGATCTCATCTAATTACATTAAGGTGATATAGCCATATTGAGAACACTCTCGGTCTCTGCATAACTATAATATATACAACCAAACTCACACCCACACACGAGTTTCTTTAAAATAAAGGAAATACATATAATGCTAAGGGCCATTAATCCGTAGACCAAATCGCTACCCATGCTCCTAGATAAAACACTCCCTGACCGCCTGCTCCAAGTACTGACATGCCACTATAATAAAATATTATAGTCTCAGCTTCTAGAGGATAACCCAGATATAGAGCCAATGAGTAATTACAATGTACTAGTTACAATGTAGCATCATGCAACTAGGTATACATGCCATGAAAAAGCTAGCTACTGATTTGGCCACAATTTATCCAACTATATGTTCCTTTCACTGAAATGCTGCAATTGCATATTGTAATGCCCCTCTCCCGTTAACCCGTATAGGTCAACAGAGGAGGAACATTAGTACCTGTAATACCTGCATCAGTCTCAGGAAACCAGTTGGTACATACAGGACATCGGTGGATCACAGCCAAACCTGCTTGATTTATTATACAGAGTCCTTACATAAGTTGCAGCTTCGGACAGAACCCGAAACATACAACGATACATTACAAAAGTAAGCAGCGAACGACCACGGGTAGACCTATACCTACAAGCACGGCTTGGGGACCCAGACCGAAACCCTAAAACTCCTGGTAGAACTGGCTGAGGGTAGAGTCTTCATCTTCATAAACTTCTAGGAGGAAGTAAGCAAGGGTGAGTACACGAGGTACTCAGCAAGTCATGGAAATTAGGTGGCATGCAAGGTTTAGCAAGAACGATTAGGGTTATTTTGTAAAAGTGGTTTTTAAAGATTTTATGGTTTTTAAAGGTCTTCAGTGTGCTCTTTGAGTTATCGGAAAGAAGCTCACGCTTCAATCCATTCCGTAAGTTACTTTGCAACAACTCACCACAATTAAGTTAGTCGGGCAGAGACTCGCGTCTCAACCCATTCCACAAGTCCGTGACTTGTCATAATTTCCGATTCGGAGCGTACCATCCTCTAGTACCTCCATTTAGGTGGATTCTCTTTATTTCAAAACTTGTCATTTAACTCAGACAACTCAGCTACGGTGTCATCCAACACCCTGGGTCACACAGGCCCGTTTCAAGCCACACAGGCCATCCATTAGTCACACAGACCGATTCTGGTAATAGTTCCCAACTCGCAAAACAATTGCACAGATATTTGTAAAATAAAATCTATGCTAGAGGAATTACTTCACATTCGCCCATAACCATGGGCACGGCTGTTTAAACAGTTCATAGGCCTTTGCAAAGGGTGCACGCTTTTCCCACACGACGCGAGCTTACTCCCACACTGGCCAAGAGAGGAGGTCCGTGACAAGGCCTTTCCAGAGCATTCCTAGGATAGCACGTTGCCCTATAAATGGGTTCTCTCAACCAAGTACCAGGAACTCATTTCCTGTACTCAGGGACGAGAGTATATCGCCCTCTTAGCACCCAACCGCTCCCACATTTATTAGCAACCGAAAACCACCCTGAAAATACTAGTTACTCGGCCAGGGGCGTTCCATTCCACCCATATGGTCACACTGTTATATGCTTAGTGCAATTCCTTAAGGAAACGGTCCTTAAATGTCACGTAAAATCGGAGCCACATAGGCAGCGACGACTCATGACCAAATTTGTAAAACTATTTTATTTCGCAAACACTCGATCAAGTGTGTCGAGGTTTAAAAATCATTTTATTTAAAACCCTGATTTTCCCATCGTCATATTTTTAGTTTAGGTAAAAAGGAATCATCGATATCCGTACACAAGTCAGAATATCAAGATGACAAGGCTACAAAGGGCAGGGCAACAATTTATTCAAGGCAGGGTCAAATGCAGCAAATAGGTTAGGCCTGACGGTCTTAGCTGGGTTTCTTGAAGGCCGGAGGAGGGGGAGTGTTGCTCTACTTATAGAGGAACTCGAGAACTAGCGGACGACGAATTAAGGTGGTGGCACATGAAGATAAGCTTGAGCTTGGCCGACGGGACGCAACAATGGCGCGGAGCACTGTGGTGCACGTCATTGGCTGCAGAGAGGAGAAATGGAAAGAGGAGACGATGGCGAGGCGACGGGACAGAGGCCTCACGCGTGCAGTTTGACTTCGGGGGCTCGCTGAGGAGAAAAGCTACGGCGGCTATGGCGTTGGTGACGTCGTGCGTATGGGACGGGATGGCGGAGCGGATTTTTCTCGTCGAGACGGGACGACAAGGGTTGACAAAGGCGCTCCGTGCTATTTATGGCGGCGACCGGCCGGTATGGGCATGCACAGGGAGAGAACAGAGAGAGCTCAAGAGAAGAGAGAGAGAGAGAGCGAGCGGCAGGGGGAAGACGACGCTGTGGTGTCGGGGTTGACAAGCAGGACCGCTGGGCAGAGCTGATCGAGACCATCCGCGTGTCTTCATTGGGCGGCCGAGAGCAAGGGCGAGGGCGAGGTCGCCGACACGCGGGGCCCGCAGGGATTTAATTCCCAGGCGCACGCTCGGCTGGGCCGAGCGGGCCGCGAGGGGGAGAAAGAGAGGGCAGGCCGAGAAGGGAAGAAGGCGGCCCAAGCTGCACAGTACTTTTTATTCTTTTTCCAGGAATGATTTAAAAAGGGTTTTTGAAGATTTGAATTTTGGGAATTGATTTGAATAGGGTTTAAAATTTTGGAAAAATTCAGGGGATCTTTGTAGAGGTTTTAGGGCTGATTTTGGAGAAATTTTGAGATTACACATAAGCACAAAATTCCAAACTCGAGTAAAGAGCCATTTTTTGAATCTAGATTTTTATTTAAAATAATTTGGCACGACAATAAAATGCAACCATTACACATATCTGTCACATGCTACTATACAAACACAAGGAATAACCCTCGCTTCTACTGGGACTACTGCTCTTTGTGCATCCACATGATTATTATGATCAAAGGCATTGCTTATGCCTTGGCCTCACAGCCAGGTGCAGGGCTCAAGAATTACCACCATCTGAATAATCCAAATCTGTAGTACAACCGAATATCTAATTTGTATCTTGCTGCTCTGGCACGGCCAAAAAGGGTTTGAAAGTGAGGACAAGTCCTAGCAACTCGAAGATATTCAGAAGAAAGAACACCATTTGATCACCTGTATGAGTGGAAGAAATTTAGATAAGGATAGGTTCTTACAAGATCTATACTATTCTAAAATTTAGAATAGTACGCATCATCCCATTCAGATTTTGACTACCTTTTTTGCCAGAAAGAAACGGAAAGGCATGCCATGCAAAATTTTCACAACAAAACAACAAATTACCTGGAAGGAAGGAAGCATGCTGGCGTTTTTGTGCCCACGAGAACCTGCATTAACGAAAATTAATGTGAGATGGCACCTCAAAATGCCTATCGATATTTTTTTAAATGTTTTGCAATTTTAAAATTTCTTCGAATGTATCCTAGTTCAGAGGCTGATTTGCTAGGACATCCCAATAAAATAACATACAACTGTACTCAAAGTTGTTGTTCATGACTTCATGGCACTCCAACCATGCTAATACTCCTATGACAATAACAGTGTAATGCATAAAATTCTTTTTTTTATGGAACATAATGCTTGGCGTTCATTATAAGGTGCTTCAGAAAAGACAATGTGGAATTCATGCTTGACATAGATAAGATATCTCCATTAGATCCAGTACCAAGGGAGCACTAGTAGCTTCAAACATATTTCATTTAAATATGATAGAAAAAAACTTTAAAAAATGAAAGTATACTCGTAAAACATTTCACATAGTTACAATAAATAAAGTATACTCACACAACGCCCGCCCCTGCTGGAGCCACTGCCTTAAAAAAGGACATTCCTGTCATTGCCAAGCCATTGGCAGCCCCTCGTTGGTCCTGAGGCTATTAGCAGTTTTACGACCATCAATCAGAAGCAATTTTGTGTAAAATGTTGTCGAAATTAACCATTATCTTGGGTACATACCACAGCATTATTTTGTAGGATGAAACAGCCTGTAATGATGGTAACCTAATGTAGTATAGCAGAAAAAACTATTAGAACAGAGTGTAACAAGAACCTATTTATACTACATTAATATGAGAAAAAATTCATTCAAGTGACAAATACATAAGATGAGAAAAATAATTCAATATGTGCTATCTTGTGTTATATAATCAACTCCATTTTCACCACAAAAAGGTCAGATTGGAAAATAATGTGTATATCATATTTATCTTATCTAATTTATCGTATAAATATTTCTGAGTTAATGTCTGTCATTTGACTTGGCAAACTGCAGGTTTTATAAACATCAAAGCTACCATTTTCTGCACAAATCAGTTCTGAAAATCACATACATAGATTCCTAAAATTTGATATGGAAATATACTCACACCAAGATTATTTTTTATAATTGATGCAATGTTCAATATGATCGTTAATCCAGGTCCAGGTAGGTATGTCATGTACGGATACACAAAGAGAATAGGTATGCACAGAATCTGCAAGATAAAGAACAGTAGGTAAGACGTGCAGAAAGAAGAGATACACTTCCCCAACAACATAATGGAAACTCTTACTCACAGCTGCAATTCGAGAAGCCTTAATATGTCCTAGGACCTTATTAATGCGAGGATAAATGAAGAGTTGATACACAAGAAGACTGGCACCTGAAATATGGTGAAATTGCTATTACAAATTACAGAAAGTTGAGCCACAAAGACGTTACTAGATTAAGGATAGAAACTGGACGTTCTATCTGGCTTGCAAGCACTGGTTAATAACACTTCAGAATTGAAGTTAAATTTTCCATCTTAATGTATAAGCATTTTTTACACAGAAGAACATAAAATTCAGTTGGAAACCTAGAATCATTCATAACTTAGTTTCTAGTTGGTTTTTGTCTAAGTTCAAGCCTTTCCAGTTCTTGGCACCCCAGTTTAACTGGCTGACAAGATTTGGTTGTCTAGGAAGAAAGTTCAAGAAAATATAGACACCATTTTCAGCAGAATACTATCATTAATAATACTGGTAAAAGCACAAGAAAATGCTACCCGTAATTGCGAGCACTTGACCCACATCCTCGGATGATAAACTCAGCCCACCGTACTTCCTGTCACTTTCTGCCCATAGAGAGAATATCTGAAATTGATCCCAAACAGCATTAGTACTAAAACACAGGCTAAAGTTTGTTGTAAACAAGTAATGCAAAATCTATCAGAGATCTGCATTAAGTGGCATGAGAAGTCTAAGTTCCATGCTGGCACACTAGGGTAAATCTAAAACCAATAGAACTCTAGAAGCTAATTACAAACTTTAGCAAGTCTCACAGAAAATGTCCGATCCTAATTCACCAGTGATTTATACAAGTTGAATATTTTATGCTAAATGCATTATGAAGTACAAGTTATTCTGCACCAGTCATTCATATTGCATCATCTGCAACTATAAATAATATATTGATCCCGTGTAGTCATCATACACTTTATTATTATCATTATAAGCTTGTATATTTGTGGCATACATTCCAATAGAAAATCATGCTGGACATCAAATGTTGTCTTTTAGTGATCAATTGCGTGTAAGCCACAGGAGCTAAAAATTTATATGCAAAGCAGTAACAAACCATCCATAGACGATAGCAAGAACAATACCTCTGTATAAGCCATATCATGAAAGGAGAAGACGCAATAGAGAATTATGGATGACATCAATGGCCAACTACTCAATAAGCTCTTCTTGCAGTCCAAACTACCATTCTGGTTAGCCTTCTCTTTCGGATCAATCAAATGGCTCTCCAAAGCTTCAACAGTTTGATATTCATTTGCACCAGCTTTATGCTTGTGTAATGTCTCCTAAATACATTTCAAGATACTTTACAACCATACAAAATAAACACAAAGTACCGAACAATCTACAAATGATGACTGAAATAATCAAAGAATTATCCTCTCACTATGAGTCGTGCTAAATATTGTTGCCTCTGCTCATTCCACAAGTTTTTCAAAGAAAATGAAATAAAAATTTGACTTTAGTAATTGATTATCTACATGATAAGTGCAGATTATCTACATGATAATAGTAATTGATTTTGGTTGCTAAGCATGCAGCAATGATTTCTTTTTTCAGATCCATATCATAAGATTTTCCACAATGCAAATCTATCAAATACAACTAAATATATGCCAATTACACTGATTGCATATTTTGTGAAGCTAGCAACAATGGCATCTGACTTACCGGCATCCATATGCAGCCTACGAGAACAGCAGCAGCAAAGACTGATATGCATAAGCATGGTAAGCAATATGGAAACCTGACAGTTTTCCAACAAAAGTAAGTAATCTATAAATGAATCATCAAAAATATTCTGTTGGCACACAAAAAAGAATACCTTGCAAAGAGTGAGTCAGGGGAAAAGACATTCGGGAATTTTTCTGCAGGCTGCCATAAAAGAAAGCAGAATAAATGTAGTATTAACCACTTCTTCTTAATGAAATGAAGCGCAGTACTCCTGCGTTTTCGAGAAAAAAAAATAGTATTAACCTAACATTGTTCAGTTCTCTGAGATATACCTGTGAAAGGTAGCCTCCAATAGCTGGACCAATGATAAGACCAATTCCCCATGCTGTGCTAACCTAAGAGTAAAAAAAACAAATTCAAAATCAACATAATTTAAATGGAAATAATTGATAGCAGAACAGTATGGCATTGTATTTTACAAGTGACAATGCAAGAGCTTCATGTTCAGGTCGGCAAACTTCAATAGCATAGGCCTGAAAAGGACAAATATAAATTGATCAACATGACCAGGTACAAGAACAAGAAAAGAAAGTTTCCAAATTTACTGTACCTTTATTGGCCCAAGTAAACCATTTAAAGCACCAAGAAGAAACCTTGTAGCTATTGCCATCCAATAGGTGACACTAAGCCCAAATAACGTATTAAATATTACCCTGATACCAAGAACTTAGTTAGACAAACCCCAATAAAAAGAAAAGGAACTGCAACACAAGAGTAAACAAAGTCATGCTAAATATCAACTATTATTTCATATACAGAGGAGGAAAAATATTACTAACACGGCGAAAATGCCAAACACAACAACTGGTTTCCTCCCAATACGATCTGCTGCCATTCCCCAAACAGTTGAAGTCAAACATCGACCGAACATAAAAGAAGCACCTAGAACCCAGTAAATAAGGAATTCATCATATGTGCCAGCCAAGGTGAGTGTTCATTATTCACAGCCAAAAGGCTTAATCATAAAATTTTGAATGAGAAACTCGTGAGAAATTTACCCACAAAGCCAGCATAGAACCCAATATCTTCTGTTCTTTTCGCAACATGCAAGTCTCTTATCTGTGTAATAAGACACGTCTTGGAGACTTAATAGCTCGAGTAAAGATAGTAAAGACATGCGCATGTTCCCAGAGATGAAAAAAAAGGGATATAAACTACCACAATAAAAAAGACTTATAGTTTTAACCATCAACGAAGAGGTGAAGATAGACATACCATGAAGTACAAGAAGGGGAACAATGATGATATTGGTAAAGCTGAAAAGAGCAGGGGTAAAATTAGAAATCATGAGTATAACTAATCACATTTAAAATTTTTGTAGATTATGTTTTGTGGATACATAAGTACTGATAACAATTTATTAGATTATTCCTTCAATGATGATAGCAGGGGACTACTTGAGAACTTCTCTATGAACATCTAAAAGGTGCTGGTGAGAGAAGGGATAATAAAAACAATATTATGGCTAGAAAATTATAGCGCTATTTGCACTTTAAATGAAGAAAAATTGAAGTGCTGGGCGCTTCTCAGATTTTGACTGTTCCATGCATGCTTTCTTAAGCAATACTCTCCAGGAAATAAGATAGCCATCTATCCTCAGCATCAGATAGAAAGTGATGTTCGAATAGGCTAATTAATTCTTGTTCCACTATTGTGAAAGTGAAAGACTACTGTTCAGTGCGACCATGATGAAGGAACTCATGCAAAACAGCTCATGGAACTTCACCTCTAAACAACTACATGATTACAGATACCTAGATAGGACATGTGGGAAAGAAGTCATGTGTCAGTGCCAAGGTTGTAGTTGCTGATTTGTTCAAAAAAGGGGGTCTATATCGCTGCTCATTTGGAGTGGTATAAAAAGTTGTGTTTATCAAACATTACATCATTAAGGAAAATCAGTTAAGTGTCATTTTCACAAAATCAATATTGCATCACCCAGACTGTATGCTATCTAATCTAACACCAGAATAGGACATCTCAGTACATGCTTCTGCTGACCGTTGACTTTTGACACAGAAGCCATGTAGTGTCGTGGAAAATTCAGCAAATGAGGGAGGTAGAAAAACCAGAAGAACAGCAAAGAACCTAAATGACCTGCAAGGTCTGAACCAGCATCACTAACAGTCCCATCATTGGAGATCTTATGAATGAAGTTGGGTTGGACTATTGGTGATATGACAGATTACAGGAATTAATTTTGTGTTCAATAAGGTTTGGACTACTGGTACTATGATGATACAGGAATTAATTATGTATATTATGTATCTAATATCCTTCTCACAGTGATCTCCCTCAAACAATAAATTTTCATGGGTTGCAAAAGGCGAGAATGTTCCATACCGGCGGTGAGACAGATCAACCAGAGATAGAGGAACTCCTTGTGAGGCAATCCCCTGTAGAGCTCCCTCTTGCGGTCGTGGGCACAGCCGGGGCAGCCCGGGTGGTACTCCCCCTCCCCCTTGAGCAACGGCACCTCCGCCCCCGCCTCCTCCATCCCTCCCGCCGCCGGCTAATGCACCCCCCAGAGACTCCAACCCAACGGCGACGAGGAGAGAATTATCAATCAATCGCTACACGCAGGCGCGTACCTCTACGTCGCCGGATTACATAGACCCGCCGCAACAACAGAGAGCATCTCCGGGTCTTCCCCTCTTATCAAAATGGGCTGCCCCGCGGAGAGCGCCAGCGCCGGCGGCCTCAGAAGCGGCCAAAGGAGGCACCTTTCGCTCTCCAAAACAAAACGGGAGTTCCGTTCCGTCTGTGGAATTCACACCTTCACCGCGCGCGCCAACAAAAGAACGCCAACAAGAAGGAAGAAGAAGAGGAAGCCAAAACCAAAACCAAAACGAAGTGAGCCGCGGTGGTCACGGCCACAAGAAGTGGAAAGGGATTCCGGCGCGCATTGCCACAAGAATGAATGTTAAGAGAAAGTAACAAGAGATTTGATGGAGTTTGGATCCTGAATGTGGAACTATGATTATTAATAGGAGAAGAAAACAAAAGATGTTCAACCTCTACGGTCATTATCTGCCATTCATGGCTCACAGCTCACAGAAGCAGCAGAGATTCGTGCGACGCACGAAAATGATTCTTTTTTTTTTTTATGTTTTGCTACCAAAAACCTCGAATTTTTGCATGGTTGGCATTAGGTTTGAATTTGTGCGTGATCAATTTTCGATTTTTTTATCACGTCCCAGATATTTCTAAAATCAAATTTAGCACCTCTTTTGGATTCGACGTCTTTCGTATTCCATTCCGTACTACTACATATGTCTATATTCAAATCTGTGCATTTTACTGCTGCAATAATATATGTTCCAACTTTGTACACGTTTTAGGGGCCTAAAATCATTTTTTCCTATTTTTTCATGCACACATTCAGATTCGGACGTCTCCCCAACATGTACAAACGCTACTGTCACATTCATCTTCAAATATTTTCTACGGATTTCAGGATCGAAAATATTTATAGAGCGATAGTGAATATTTGATGAAAGCGAAACTAACACACATGCATGTACGGATGGGTTTCATCTCGTGTACTGTATCGTGCATGATACACGCCGCAGTTGATGAGCCACTAACAGTTGGACAAAGTGACAAAACTCTATCCGACTTGGAAGGTTGGAGTTCCCCGTCACATATGGCTCCATGCATGTTTGGAAGCATGCAAACTATCTACATGTCAAATTATCCTAATTTTTATAGGCCGTCTCTAGAAATTTAGAGTCTAAGAACGCAGCGTAAATTGAGGGTCCTAAATTTGATTCAAATCATCTGCTTGTCACGAGTCCTGACACGTCGTCATCTCGTCGAATTGCAGAAGGGCCACGTGCTCGCTGCTTGGAGGAATTGGGATCAACACTCAGAATATGAACGAGCCAACGATTCTCCATTCTCGTCTCTTGGGCTCTTGGCTGTGAGCTCAGCCGGCCCACATGACTGCTGCAGACGGCGGGCCACAGAAGCAGCCTAGGCTAATGGCCCACTCTAATTTGAGGGCCCCTAAAATTTGAAGGCCCTATGCAGTCGTCAATCTCGCTCACCGTCTTCGACAACCCTGATATTTTATAGTGGTCTCTGCTGATAGTAAAAAATTATTTAAACCGTTGATCTGTTTTTATCCGTAATCTAAACTGTTGACTCATGCGCCTATTCCACATTACGTGTTTTGAGTGTTGCAAGCTCGTAGGCTACTCAGATACCGCTAGCTTTGTTAGCTACTTAGGCATGCCAAAATTAAGTAAACGGATGTGGCTAAGGTATGGTTACCATCATTGATATTCCCATTTAATCATTGTTTCATCTGATCGGTACAGTAGTATGGAATTGGTCCAAATCTATTTTAACCAAGGCACCCACTTACCACTTGATCCTCTTCTCTCGGTGCATCATGGGCCACAAATACAGTTGTTTTTCTTGATTCCTAGTACATCGGCAAAACCTGCCAGATTGGTGTCCTTATATCACGGGTGGCATCTGGACTCTCGAAGGTTTATATAAAGCAATCAGTAATTTTATAATACTACATCTATTTTTTAATAAATAATGTTATTGACTTTCGTCATAACATTTGACTACTCATCTTATTCAAAATTGGTGTAAATATGAAAAATATGAATCATATTTAAAGTTTCTTTAATAATAAATCAAGTCACAACAAAATATATTATACTTATTTAAATTTTTTTTAATAAGACGAATGGCTAAATATCGTGTTAAAAGTCAACAGCATTATCTATTAAAAACCGAAGGAAGTACTTGATAAAATAGTGAGTTTTTTATTATTAACTTTTGGTACCTCCTCATATCTTTAACACTATCAATTTTTTACTATAAATAATTATGGTACTTCCCGGTATCTTTTTAAAGATTATAAAAAGTCTCTAAAGTAAATGTTAATTTTCGTCAACTACCAATCAACTAATAAACTTTGTTGCAGTTGTTTTAATACGTAGGAAAAGGTTTGTTTTGCGCACCTGAACTTTTACAAACTTTCTAACTCATTTATTTTACAGAAATGGTAGGGGACGGGACGGCGGGCTGCCTGTCACCAGCGCCTTCTATCCTCTCTCCCTTCTTCGGCTTATCACTCTTTTCCGTCGCCTGCTACTACTACTGTCGGTGTTGCCACCTCCTCGAGCCCTCCATCTCTACCCTCCTCTCTCCTCTGTCGGATCACTCCCCTCGTGGCGCTACGGTCGCGGACACACAGCAGCATCGGCGACAGTAGCATGAGAAGCACGAGGCGGCCAGGAGCAAAGCAGGAGTTGGGGGCGGGGAGGAGTAGGAGATGTGGCAGCAACTTCCGCACATAGGCTGGCGAGGTGGTAGAAGTACCGAAACAGCAGCAAGAAGGGCAGCATCCCCAAATAGTTCTTGCACAAATGAGCAAAGACGCACAACATAGCGAGGAAGCTCGAGGTGGAGATGAAAGAGTTGGACCTAGTAGTAATGGAGAACAACGAGAGGAAAGTCAAGAGGGCGGTGGAACAAGGCTACAGAGAGTGGTGGCGACGAAAGAGATGAAGTACCCCAGGGGGGCTATGGATCCGATCCCCTGGGAAGGACATTCAAAGTGTCGTCCCCTGGTAGAGCCCCGATGCGACGGAACTACTCCTCGACATCCGAGATGGCGACACCAGATTGAGCGAGGAGAACTCGATTCGGGATGATGGTGGAAGCCAGAGCTGCCGCTTGCTAGCGTCGTTGTTGCACTCCACGGCCGTTGCCTCATCTCCTCTTTTCCCTTCCTCTTATCTACTCGTCCCTCTTCTCTCTTCATGTAGGGGCAATACTTTTTTGTCTTCCTGTTGCTGTCGGCGTCCCGCGCTGCGCCGCCGCCTCTTGACGTCCCCTCGCCATCTTCTTTATTTTGCATGCGGATCTGGTTTGATATCACATAGGTATCAACCTGGTAAAGGGTATCGGCCCTGGTACCGGGTATCAAATCTGATACCTCCTAATAGATACCATAGTGGTATCATGCCTAGTACTTTGGTATCAGATCTAGTACCATAGATATTAAATTTGGTGCCCACATGATATCATACCGCTTTTAAACAGGATCCCGTACAATAGCAACCCCTTTATTTTATATCCCTAAGCCTAAACTATGGTGGTTTTGGCCTAAGTGACATCCTAGTCGGTGATAAAAATAAAAAAGCCCATGGGACTCACATAGGCTATCATTGTTATTTTCCCCAAAAACGTTTTCCATAGTTTGTGCCCTGTATGTTCGGTCCTACCTGAAATTATTAGTGGGATGCATGAAAAGAGTATGTAAATTGTTATTTACACCTACCCTAATAGTGTATACTTCACTCAAAACACAATAATATGGAATGTGTTAACATCCAAATTAGGCACTAACGAGAATATATGGAAATTGAAAATGAAATTTAGAAGAAGACCCAAGCCTTTTGTATAAGGCCGGTATGACCGACAGACCGAGTCTGACTCCAGTTTGAGTTTTTCTCGTGTTTCCTTCGGTGTGCACGGGGTTTGATGAGTCCTAATTGGTCTTTAGCCTGAATAGGACATGGAGAACACTCAGAGAACATAAGTCCAATCTCTTTATAAGAGCTATGGCCAGTTCAATTAACAATCTCTCGATCAACCAACAACACGACATCCAATTAGTCAATTGAATCGTTCTTTCAGCTTTACATCTACCTTTTTGTCTATCTTTTGCCTAGTTTTTAGCCTAGTTCATCTATCTTTATTGATTTACACTGTAAATCATTCGTCTTCGCTACGAGATTATGAGTTACCTCTTTGTAGGTTTGTCTCGAAAACCTTCCGTTTCGTCCACGAGACAGGTGTTTATCTCAATCTATCGGAATCAACTTTGCTAGCCGGTTTTGATCACAAAACCTACTTGATCTAGGTTGAGGTGGTTGGCGATTCCCTATACCGCAAAGCTTTAGATGTTTCTTGTCGTGTGACCAAAAAAGCATCAACGGAATAGCACATAAGTCACTATGAGGCACAATGATTTTCTTGAAAGGGGAAACAATAGGAAAAAAAACCCTCGAGTTAGATTATACTATTATTTTACAGTTCACAAAGAAGCAAACGAGAATGTACAGGCTACAATGCCACAGCTACGTACTGAAGCCCACAAACTAGACTGAACTAGACAATTCGTCGTTGATAGCGTGGGACACGAATCTCAAAGCAAATTGTAAAATTAGTAATCCGCGTCACATTAATTTAGTGGTTTTTCAATTAACTGAAGGAGCTATCTGTATATATACTACACGAGAAAACAAGCCTACGGCATACCATGGCAGGAACGGTATAGTTAATGGAAACCCACCCCGCGATGTACCATGTGTGGCCTGTTGGATCATGCTACTAGTCCAAATTGACTTTTGTAATAGTGCTTGGATCAGTCATGCTTAGTCTTTTTTACCTGGGCCACGTACAATGATGATGCTCATCACACATATATAAGCATCATCATACATGTATAAGGCAGAATATCTAAGGTACTGTACATGTACATGATATATGTGGATATTAGGTCTGATATCTATATGTATTAAGTTTAATTTCCAGATACCAGATCTGATAACCATATACACCAAATCCGATAACTGCCATATATGACACCTATGGGTATCAGGCCTGATACTTACGCTTACTAAATCTAATACTTATGGATACTGGTATCAAGGTACCAAGTATGATACAGACCCGATACCCATAGATGCGATATTAGATACCCAAACTCAGATTTTTTTACGATTGTATCATTTACAGTATCATCGAGATTTATGGTGGGACCATGTAGTTATGGTCAATTTTTAATGATGATACTATCACATAGGCACTGAGGTTTCGTAGTGCTGAGTCCATCTCCTACTTTGATTGGTATAGCCTAGTGGACAGATAGCCTAAGGCACAAAGCCATGTGTACCTCAAACCCATACACAGATTAGGCCCAATATGGCCTGGAAGGCACAGGTGAACCAAGGCAGCCCAGTCCAGCTAGTGCACGTGGCTATGGGCTGTGTAGCCCAGTCCAGGCACAGGAGGCCGAAGGCGTTGGATACCGTGCGAGGACGTCGGATGGTATGCCATTCTCTAGCACGGCCCATACTACATAGATTCCTAAATTTTGAGATGAAATAATCCGAATTTTTTTGATTTTTATATTTATTTATTAAAAGATTTGCAAAAATAGATTTTTGTTTGAAAAAATTGCAAAAATAGACTCCCGCCGCCCTCTGGGAGGGCGATTTTATGACGTGGCTGACGGCCGTTGGCCCCCCCCCCCGCCGACGGTCGTCAGCCATTTTGCGGGCGGGCCCCCGGCTTCCCAAAAACCGCCCTCTCAGAGGGCGGCAAGGGGGCCACTGCAAAACTCGCGGGCGCGGGCGCGGGGCACGGCCGATGGCGCGGGCACGGGGCGCGCGGCCGAGGACGCGGGCGCGGGCGCCGGCGCTGACGCGGGCGCGGGCGCGGGCGCGGGGCTGAGGACGCGGACGCGGGCGCGGGCGCGGGGCGCTGACGCGGGCGCTCGGGCGCAATTTGCAGGCGGCCCCCTTGCCGCCCTCTGAGAGGGCGGTTTTTGGGAGACCGGGGCCCGCCTGCAAAATGGCCAACGGCCGTCAGCCACGTCATAAAATCGCCCTCTGGGAGGGCGATTTTTAAAAATCGCCCTCCCAGAGGGCGGCGAGAGTCTATTTTTGCAATTTTTTCAAACAAAAATCTATTTTTGCAAATCTTTTAATAAATAAATATAAAAATCAAAAAAATTCGAAATAATCCAGGGAGAGAATAGGTGATATGACCCGCCGAAAGCCATTGACACATGATGCGATTACTATATATTTATACAAGGTGAAAGCTATACTTAAATCCATTTACACAAAAGACGAAGTGACAGTTGCTCAAACTAAGATAGATTACGTTGATGATCAGATCGATTATGCTCAGATGCTTCAACTTCCAAAAGATGTGCGACCCAGCAGTTAGGTTTCTCATGCATAATATATATGGTTGAAAAGATAATCAAGTCTACTTTCACTTCCAATAAACAGCTTGTCATTTCGACTTTTCATTAGGGAGTAATGACAGTTTTATTGGAGACTGCACAGAAACTAAAAGTGCTTCATGAACCTACCCGGGAATGACTTTTGGAGACCTTTGAGCTTGCCTATTTACCGTGAAACGCTAGAGTATTTTCTCACTCAAGTAGGAGGGTTGTTCCTAGTATAAATACCTCTGTGTTCTATCACTTAGGAAGACTTTTGGATAATCTGAAATATGAACCCCTTTTGTTTAGCTATGTGCTAGCAAATTCAGAGAATGATCTCTACCCATTTGCTCTTGTGATTTCTCAATTGGTGCTCCTACTCTCTTTAAGGTTTTCCTCGATTGATTGTAGGCACTATTGGTTGGTTCTTTGAGAGTGCGGTTGGACGAATTCTCGATTCAGGTTGCCAGTTACAGACGGTGGTTGGCTTCGAATTTTATTATAAGTTGCACTACGTATCTTAACTGCTTGCAGCTAGTTATCTTGATCTCTTTGAGACTAATTATCGATTGTGATCCTACGTGATAAAGATCGGAACATCACCCCATATCCGGGGCACATCAATAGGAGAAAGTAAGCAGACCATAATAACTGGGAAAATGTGGAAATTAATTGAGAGAAGGGGAATCATGTGCATATGTATGGATGCAAGAGTATTGTTGTACCTGTGCAGAGCGTGACGATCCAGACGAAGAGGAAGCTCCCGTAGGGGATGCCGGTGCTCCCGGCCTTCCGCCGGTCGACGGCGCACCCCGGGCACCCCTCAATGCAATACCCATCGCCGATGCCGGTGGTGGCCTTCTTCTCCAGCAGCGGCTCCGTCGACTCGGCGGCCTGCCGCCCCCGGCGTCCAGCTTCCTCCTCTTCCATCAATTCACCAACCTCTTCGCTCGATCCTGCTATATATGTCTCCTCTTCTCTATGGCCTGCTGATCGATCGGGATCGACAATAAATAAATAGAATGAATGGGCACGTGAGGGTGAGGCTCGCAGCTATGGCTGATGTGGATTCCGTCCCGTCCCGTTCCGTTCCGTGGCGATCAAGTAGCCTACCTTTACCTAGGAGCACAAAACGGCAAGGAGCAGACAGCCGGAAGAGGACAAGTTGAGACAGCCTTTCCATTGTCCAAACTACTTCCTCCATCTTAAAATATTTCAACTTATACCATTTTTAAAAAATTAAGGTTGGATTGAGAAATAATTGTAATTGGTTGATGTGAGGAAGTAGGTGAAGAAATTAAATAGGGGAAGTTTGTGATTGGTTGAGATGTGGAGGTAGGTGGAGAAGTAGTAGTATTGTGAGATAAATTTAAATCCTAGAAGCAGCAGTATTTTAAAACGGAGGGAGTATATACTCCCTCTATTTCAAAATATAATAATTTCTAGATTGTTTAGCAGAGATTAAGATTAAGAAAAAAAAATTTAGTGTCCTTCAATACATATGGAATGAATAGAGATGAAAAGGTAGGTGTGGATAAAAAAAGGAATAAATTTAAATAAGAAATGATTGATGGGACAAATAGTATTATAAATAGTGCTAGAAATCTTATACTATAGAACAAGATTTGAATGGTAGAAATTTTTATATTTTGGAACGGAGGAAGTACTATTAGAGTATATACTCTCTCCATCCCAAAATAAACTAATTTCTAAAGTTTAAAGTTTATCTTAAAATAAATTTTATCGCTTTAATATTTCTTATCTATCTATATATATTAATGTTGTATCTATATTAATAAAGAGAATTGTATGTAGTCTCTTTTCCTTACCATTAATATGTTATCTTGACATGCGAAGGTCTTTTTCTTACGGAGGGAATATATATCATGTGAACCTACAACATCACCAATCCAAGTCGGAATTGCCAACTGCAGTTGCTGCCAATCTTCTATGTGATATATTAATGATAATAAATTAATAATATTCAGTTGAAGTTTATTAATCCATCAAACATGCATACCGTCCACAGATATAGTATATTGTTTGCTACAAATCAAAACAAAAATCAATGGGGGACACCATTGTTTTTTTTTACGGCAACCATAGGCGAGAATTAACCAATCTGCCTCAACTAAGCAGTTCATTGAATTTCAGCAAAACTGTGTGTTGTTACTTAGGCCAGTACTGCTAGAAAATAGAAATAAGTGGTCAAGTAGCAAGCAAGCAATACGTGCTTGTGCACCCTCACTCCTTTTTAAAATATAAACATTTCTAGGATTTAGATTTTGTATCATAATATAACCATTCTTATACTAATTTCCGCGGTTCTTATCATTTTAACAATTTCAAAGCAAATCAGACGCTTAGAAAGAGAATATAAGTAATTTAAAAATTAAAAATTAAAAATTAACAATTGAGATCACTAAAAAGAAATATGTTAACCTAACATTACTATTGGCTAAACAACCTAAACATTCTTATATATTTTTGTAACCGAGGAAGTAGCTTATTATGACGAGGGTGCCTGACAGTCAGCAGCAACAAATTGCAGCCAGTCAACTTCGTATGGCATCAACTCCTACGTCAGTCAGGCAGGCCGGCTGCTAGGCCCTGACCGATTGATTGTTGCTACTTCAAAGTCCAAATCAATTCACTCTCACGTTGCCTCAACCACATGCATGCATTCCAAACAGATAAATGGAATCTTCACAGTTACTACGAACTTCACATGAATGCGTACAAAATTCCATTTATCTGTCCACATCGTCAGTTTGTCCTCGAATATTCATCAGATGTGATTTCATATTGATTTGTTGTCGACGCTGGCAAATCAAATCGATCAACTCCTAGCCTTTGGTCACTCTGATTAACAGCCATGTGACATTAACTCTAATTAACAGCCATGTGACATACAGGAGAGGATTGTAGCCCTCTTCGTGTAAGCGGACCAATTATGCTAGTACTACTAGGGCTCGGTATCATCTTATTCTTACCTACTCATCGGTCCTAAAATATAATGATTTCTATTATTTAAATTTTATTTTATAATATAAAGATTTCTATTACTATTTACAGTATTATTTCTTTCATTAATCACTTTTTATTTATATTTCTTTTCATCTTATCCTACTTATCCTCCTATCTCTATTCATTCCATATTTATTGAGCGGTAATAAAGTTTTTTCTCTCTAACCTTAATCTCTACTTAAATAACATAAAAATACTTATATTTTAGAAGTCAATAGTCATTTGATTTATGTAATGTTGTTTAATTATTGGATGATATGCAGCCTCGTTTTCGTCAGTTAGTAGTAGACAACTATATATATATACTGGTCAATTGATACATATTCTCATATATACTAACATTGCTCTCGCCATCGTTGGCATCATTGTTTACCGTAACAAATGGTTTTCCCGTTTTGGAGTAAGCTACAATTAATCAATAGCCACTGCGAACAAGAAGCTACGTTTTATGTAGATACAGAGCACATCACTTTAGAGCTTTATCTAATAGACCATATCGTAATATGTCATGCATATATGTGCAGGATTATTTACTACCTAGAAAATAACATGGAAAAAGATAAATTTGTACAATATTCTGTGGTAGCTCCACATTTGTTTTATAACCACTTGGAACTTGTCTGATATTGTAGCTTCATCAATTTGAAAAGGCGAGCATTTTTGCAATTTTAAAAAAAAATGTTACAAAATAAATTGCACACATAATAAGTGGACAAGTATTAATACTATCGCTTACACCATGTGATAGATAAATATCGCTCCCCAAATATACACAATAGCTCAACAAGATGCGACAAGGCTTTCTCTACTTTTTATTGCTACCATCCAAATACCCAAACAAAAATATGCTAGTAAACATGACAATGTCACCCAACTCCTCAATGATTTAAAGCTTAATTACTTGGAGGACTAGCTTGAAGAGAATTGCTATGGCACAGCTAGAAATGGTTTGAATGTCCAAATGAGTTCCAAAAATTCAATAATGGACAAAAGGAAGAACACCATTTGGTCACCTACATACAAAAATGTAACGGTGAAAACACATCGAAAAGATGGCTGACAATGATGATGAAAACAATAAAAAGATAAGAGTGATGGTCTTCACAATGATCAAATATTAAAAGCTATGAAGGATCATTCAACATCTAGGAATAGGAATAAATTTCAAAGAAAATTTGAATTAGGAAGCGTCTCATTTTTATCTATAATTCATAAATATATGATATAGCTATTTCAAGCAAGGAGTTTACTACCACAATTCAAGATATGATGCATTTATCCAACCAACGCCCTTTGTTAATGCAATGGTAAGTTTCTATTAATTCTGTATAATAGTGCTATTGTAAATTTACCTGGAAAGAAAAAAGCATGTTGGCGTTTTTGTGCCCATGAAAACCTGCATTAACCAATCATCATTGATAGCTAACAAGACCCATGACGTATACCAATTCGACCAATGCATTTTAAGAAATAAAAATCTCACATAAACAAACTAAGAATATTAATTATTTGGACCATTAAAGTTTCACTGTGAACTAATCTCAAGGGAAACTAATTGGGCTCAGTCGATCTTAGCATGTTGAGGGCCTAATCCTAAGATACAATTGCTGATATATATGAAAGGATCTTTTTGCTTCACAAACTGTAAAGTCAAATTCTAGATTTTGACCATAAAACAAATAAATTTGTACGTACACAATGCCAGCTCCTGCTGGAGCAAATGCCTTGAAGAAGGACATTAAAGTGGTGGCTAAGCCATTTGCGGTTGCTCTTTGATGCTGAGGCTGTTTGTTCAATATAAAAATAAGAATTAACAAATCAGTGTATGTACGAAATAGCAATGCGGTTTAAATTAGATAAAGAGAGACATACCACAGAGTTGTTCTGAAGAATGAAAGAGCATGTAATAATAGTAACCTAATAAGTATGTAACAACAAATGATAATGTTAGTGGCCAAGACTTGTACAATATTTTTTATTGTTGTTCTTGTCTGTATGTGTTTTGCTTCTAAGATATATACAAAAATGAATGTAACAATGAATTGCACTAATATTGCGAGCTCAGTGGCGAACCCATAATTACACCTTTACTCTGTTGTTCCCTATGTTTGATTGCTACTATTGCAAAACTATTGACATCTTAGAAAAGCAAATTACCTAGTAAATTTTTTTAATATTTCTTAAGCAGGAAATTGCTTGCACAAAACAATTCTTGGAACTTCGTAAATAGGCAATTTCTTTGTTGGACCTAGAAAAATGGTTAGATGATACTAATCTTGCTCAAGAAAGTAGCAACCAAAGTACCAAACTAAAATGCAGCTTTCCAAAGTGAGGAAACTATGCTGGTTTATAGTGCAAGAGTGGTTGTATGGTCCACCAGGAAATAACAGGAGATACCATACCTTTTATTGTTAATTGTGGTAACTCATGGTACTTAGGTACACCATTAGTTTACAATAAAAAGTGTGGTACTTCCCATTAACTTCTTAAAAATTGTAAAAATTCTCCTAGTGCAAATAGAGGCAAGAAAATGAGAGTACAAAAATATCAATCAATGTTGTGAGCACGGATTCTATAACTTTGGGTTTCAAGTTTACTCACCACAGAGTTATTTTTAAGCACCGATGCAATATTTACTACTATGGATAACCAAGGTCTTGAGAGATATGTCATAGGAGGATAACTAAAAAGAAGTATCATAGAAAGAATCTGCAAAAAGTAAGACACATAAACATTTTCTAAAAGAAAAGATAAGCTTTCATAAAATAATCAAGGAAACGTGCACTTACTATTGCAACACGAGAAGTGTTGACTATTCCGAGAACTTTCACAATATGTGGGTAGATAAATGTCTGGTATAAAAGTATGCTAGCACCTATAATATAAAAGAAGATATGACATCATTAAAGATGGTTGCTACAACAAAAAAAGAAAAAGAAAACATGATGCTTTAGAGAGCTTTCTAATATATAGTTAATCCTGTGGTTATATTCCAGGCTATATTACTCCAAGCTAACTATTCTGCATTGTCAAGCATCTATAGAAAAAAACATTTTATTTTTCATATAAACGAGTAAATTGCACCGTGGATCATAAAGTTTTATTTTGGACCAAGCCACACCCAATATTTTCACTTTGCACCAGAATTTCTTACCATCTATTGCATGTTGGGCCACCCCTCTCAACACTTTCGCTCGTTCTAACCCTTGAAAAATCAAAGGAGAGATCGAAATCAAGGAATCAGAGAGATGATTAATTATGTTAACTATCCCGCATCCATACTTTGGAAGACATCGAGGGGCTAGAGGATGTCGACACAGCTAAATGCCTAAATCTGTCATTCTCCGTGGTCCATCGATTCAGCAGGTAAGGGGTTGCGGCAGAGCAAGGTGTTGATCCACCAGATGTAGCCTCGCCAGCACTGTCCTAGGTAAAAGCCATGATTTCACCTCGTTTTGCAGTCCTTTTGCTCGATTCGTCGCAGCTTTCATGCTTGGTTTGACCAATTTCATTGGGTGTTTCTGCATGAAGCCAGGAATCAACCATGAAAGGGTCAAATCCTATCGTCGTGCAGCGGCTGGCAAGGAAGTCAGAGAGCACATTGGATGAGCGAGCGCAAATACATATTGGCACAAGCGGCGCCAATGAGGTCTATGATTTCTTAGGGTGGCGGCTATGGCACGCCGGGGAGTGGATGGAATGAAGCGAGAGCGGTGAGAAGAGGGCCCAACGTGCAATGGATGGCAGCAAATCCTAGTCCAAAGTTAAAACATTGGGTTTGAACTAGTCCAATATGAAACTTTGGTAATAAAACATGGCCCATAATGCAATTAATTCACTCCATATAAAAATATATAAAGCTTTGTGAACCATCTCATGGCACTAAACAACAGAGCTAAGACATGTCAAGCAATGCATATTGTATTTAGCTATCTTGAATAGAATGTAATAATATTGACCAAATTAATTAGTTGGCATATACCTGTAATTGCAAGAATTTGACCGACATCCTCAGATGAGAAATTTAATCCACCAAACTCTTTATCACTTTCAGACCATAGAGAAAATATCTAAAATATGATTTCAATATCATCAAAGGTTTAGAAAAGCCAACTTATTTACAAAAAATAAATTGTAATCATATGAATAAAATCAAAAGAATGAATGCACCATATTTGTCTATGGAAAGGATGATCTGAATGAAATCATCAGAAGAACAGAACTACCAAGACATAGGACAGAAATGTGCAAATATAAAAAATTAGATATGTAGCTAGTTTTGGAACATATTGTAAAGCTATCTTAACATATCCATCCTATCTTAATCTATATGTTTAACTTATGTATAATTTTCTATTATTTCAGCAGCATAGAGGAATAAAATTGAAGTCGAATAATTTATTTGTCTATACTCTATTTACTACTCCCTCCGGTCATAAATATTTGACGTCTAGGACTAGATTTGATCAAACTTTTAACACTTTGATCATAGATAATTTCTCAAATAGTTAGTTTACAAAAACTCTAAAATGGTACGTGTAGAATGAAAAGCACTACCATAATTTCATAAACTTATAGGTTTTATAAACTTATTCTAAAATAAAATCGATGGTCAAAGTTTTAAAGTTTGACCGAATGTTTTCCTAAGAGTAAAATATTTACGACCAGATGGAGAATTAGATTTCATGATCTGAATTATAATATAATATTTCAATATTTTAAAAGCTTATATATTTTTAAAAGAAAAATCATAGCTTTGTGATGGACAAAATAGAAATAAAAAACATCCACATTACTAAATAGTTCTTTGGGGTACTCCTACAGGAACATGCTTAAGGTGTATTGGTAGAACATATGTAGGTTCCCAACTTGCAAGCAAAAGAAAATAGATAGCCATTGCTCATGCAGGTTACCTTCATAGCTTAAATATTTATATGTTGTAATAAAGCTTGAATGGGATTCATTTTTTTGCCACAAGCTAGTAATTTTGCATGTCCTTCAACTAAATGTTATTATCTTGCTATGCACACAGCTGGGGATGGAGAGGGGATGCAGTTCGTCAACAATATTTTTACAATATCTACAACATTATTACTACTTAGTCAACATGTATTTTATTATAACACAGAAATGATCATATCAATAACAAAAGTGTATTAGAATCTATTTAATGCAAAGTGAGAAAATAGATATTTTAATGATACATTTATGTTGTTAGCACTATTTTATAGTGATTAAATAATCATGTGGCTCTTCTGAAGTAAATTAAATCTCTCTTATAAAAACACAAGAATTATTTACAGTGATAACACTTTATCATAGTCTGTAATTTGCTGAAGTGTTTAACTGATTTTACCAAAACAGGAAGCTCCTTCCAAATATGTTTTGATTATTCAAGTATTTGCACTTATTTAGCTAGGAAAAGCTACAAGAATAGTCTAGATATGGTAGTACATACCTCTGTATAAGCCATGTCATCAAAGGAGACAATGCAGAAGAGAACAATAGATGACATCAATGGCCAATTCTTAAATAAGCTCTTATTTGTAGGTGAACTAACGCGTTGCTCAAACTCTTCAGAATCAACTAAATGTGTACTCAAAGATTCAGTCTCACAATCTCCCTTTCTTTCTGTTGCGTGCTTATGCAGTGTTTCCTGAAATTTTAGGAAATACGTCATTTTCAAAAGAAGACACATTATTTTCCTAAAATTATTAGCAAAATATTCATTAACTTTTGTATAGTCTCATGCGATTAAGTAGTTAAGATAAATTTTAGCTAAGGGAAGCATAAAAACAAGAATTATGTATGACACACTGAATATCAATAAGAATAAAATTGGCTTAGTTGCACATACCGGGAGCCATATGCAGCTTATGAGAATCACGAAGCAGAAGACCGATATACATAGACAGGGTAAAAAATATGGGAACCTAAATAAAACGTTTCAAGAATTAGTAATTTGAGGCTACTTATAGCATCTAGCACAATTATTTTTTCTGTGACAATGACCACCTTCCAAATAATGAGTTGGCAGGAAATATATTTGGATACTTTTCTGCTGGCTGTGTCAAATAAATTAAAAGCATCATAATAGCATCAAATGCATAGTTCAAGCATGCACAAACTCCTATGATATTAAAATTTAGTAGGATACCTGTGCAAGATATCCACCAATAGCTGGCCCAACAATAAGACCTATTGCCCATGAGGTGCTAACCTAATCATATAAAAGAGTGTCATAATCTAACGTTCAATAGGAGAATAGTGAAAAAGACATACTAAAAATTTGTGATTTTACCAATGACAATCCAATGGCTTGATGTTCTGGTCGACAAACTTCGATAGCATAAGCCTGCAAAAGCCCAATTGCAATATGCTAGTTATAATATTTCAATGGTGAATAGCAAACAGGAATTCCGATCATTTAATCAACATACTCTTATTGGTCCAAGTAAGCCATTCAATGAACCTATAAGAAATCGTGTAGTTATCGCCATCCAATAGTGTGTACTTAGTCCAAACAGAGTATTGAATACAAATCTGAGATCACAACAAGGTAAATAAATCAAAGGTAGATCATAAAGAAGCCAATACAAGTCATTGCTAGCTTGGTTCAATCTAAAGAAAAAAAATACTTACGCAGAGAAAATTGCAAAAATGATAACAGGCTTCCTCCCAATACGATCTGCTACCATTCCCCAAGCAGCAGAAGTTAAAGCTCTACCAAGCATATATGACGCACCTGAAAAAAGGTTAAGCATTGTAGTTGATTAGGTTTGCTTGATCAATGAGTGTAAAAATGTATTGGTCATTACTAGTAAAAGCAGGACCTTTGGTATATATAAACATTATGATCTCTTACCTACGAAACCTGCATAGAATCCAATGTCTTCTACTCTTTTTGTAATATGCAAGTCTCTTATCTGTTACGGAGAAGATAATTATACAATAAAAACAGAGGTTTTCATCTCTTATCCGTTATGGGGAGGAGAGTTATATGCTTATCTTTCGTTCAAACAACATTGAGTTGGGTGATAAACCACATATGAATATGCAACAAACGACAAATCTTGAAGAATTAGGTGGTAACTTTACTGTTGATTCAGTTTCCAAGACTACTACAACTAGTCGGTATAAATGGAAATTAGAGAAATTTGTATTGCTATGTGGAAGATAATCATCATTTCATGAAAACAAAAAAAAATGCAAGGCACAGATTACGACAGTGAGAAATAAAAGCACCTAATTTACACTGAAATTTATACAATGTGGAGTATGTTGCTGATGCTAATATTACTTGTACGATTAGAAATACATACCATGAAGTATAAGAAGGGAAATAACGATGATATCGGCAAACCTGGAATTTAATTACACGGATGGAAGGTTAGAAATCTACCATGAATAACTCACGGCAAATGCCCACATCAATGGAACAAGCACAGGTAATCACAAGATAAATAGAGGCCCTTTACGATAATAGGGAGGACGTAGTATGAGTGAAATCCAACATTTGAATGAGTATTTTAGTAAATGATGAATTAATTATAAAAATTACCTATATTGTCACTGAGGGTATTTTAGTCAAGAAAAAATATTTCTATTCTAATCAGTTTGATCGGACGTCGACGCCATATCCTCTAGCACGAATTTCCGTGTGATTGGATGATAAAAAATATATAATAATCAGCCAAAAATAAATAACAAATTACATATATGTCATTTGTTATTTTCTCATAATATCCTTATACTAGTTATATTAATGATATATATATACTATAAGTATAAGTATAAGTACAGAGATAGTCTAAACTGTTGGATTATGATTAAGGGCTCGACAAAATAAGGACAGTTGAGAATTTTGCTTCAGTAGTTCGACCAACAGTTTGATGTATTATAGGCTTGAACTTCTTTTTCGCTTCTTAAGTTTTAGACAATAATACAAAATAAATGCAGATAAATGATCAAGATAAAACTTTCACATTTTCTATTGTTGGAGGAAATGAAACGAGAAAGAAATGGAGATCCAACGGAAGTATGGAGATTGGAGAGGCAATTAAGCTTAAGCAGAGCAGGAAGCATGCACGTATGAAGCAGGGATTGACAGAGACGCATACATGAGACGAGGATGATGATCCAGATGTGGAAGAAGCGCAGGTAGGGGACGCCGGGGTTGAGCGCCTTGCTGCGGTTGATGGCGCAGCCGGGGCAGCCCTCATGGTACGCCGTCTCCAGCAACGGCGGCGCAGCTGCTACCTCGTCGCCTGCAGCCATCGTAGCTTCTTCCTCCTCTTGCTGTTCCTGAGTTCTTGGCTCCTGAGTGAGATATCTCACTTCTCAACCACCCTCTTTTGTGTCGGTACTAACTGACATGTGCTCAATTCCTCCTGAATTATTGCGATCTGTCAGCCTGCGTGGCATGCTGTTAATCTCTCATTCCGAGCTATTAATCATTTAATCTCCATCTGCTCCATGTGTGGACGAAAAGCAATGAAGTGCAGAGCAGAGCATATCATGGCAACTGTTGCTGGAAAGTGTGAGATTGAAAGACGGTGATGGCTATGGCTTCCTTGTTGCTTTGCTCATGTCTTTGCCGATGCCATGGCAACACGTATGCCAATTCCTCCAAAAGCCAGGAATATAGGATTTTATTGCAGGAACATATCAACGGTTAAAACATATGATCATCGAGTGTTTTACTCGCAAGCATGAATGATAATCTAGTATACGGATTAATGGCCTATAACCATTTTCTATATTCCCTTTATTTTGATGAAACTTATGTGTAGGTATAAGTTTTTGGCTGTGTATATTTTAGTTATATAGAGACCGATTTATTCTTAGTATGTTTGTATTACTTTAATGTAATTGACTGATATCAGTAAAGTTTTCGCTATCTAAAAACACATATGCCATTTGGGCTTCGTTTAGCTTCACAGGCCTTGTGCGGAAGGCCCACCCTCCCCTCCATGTCGTCGTCATCTTCTTCTTCCTGGTAGTCGGCCATGGCCCGTGGCCTTCTCTGCTTGATTCTTGAGTTGACTCTTGAGAAAGATAGAAGGAAAGGAGGATGGTGGATGAAGAAAAGCAGCATGGCAGCGGGGGACGGTGGAGGTGGCTCGTCGACGTCACCCGCTGGCGCCCCTCCCCCTCCCAGTTCCAAGCCGCAGCCGACCTCCTCCCGCCGCACGACCGCGCTGCCATCGCCAGGTTCAACCTTCAACCTTGCCGCCGCCACTCATAGCTGACGCTTCCTTCTTGAATTCCTCTTCCCCCCATTGGTTCCACCCACTCACTGCTGCAATTCAGCCTCTAGATTATCTCCTCCTTCTCCTGATGACCTCACCGGTGCAGATTTGTCAGGGAAGACGACAGGAAACGGGCGCTCGTCAGTCGCCTGCTCCAGTACTCGCTCGTCCGCCATGCCCTCGGAATTCCACTCCACCAAATTCGCATCCACCGCACGCTTGAAGGGAAGCCCTACCTGGTTAGATTACTTACTCCCATTAATTCATCAATCTTCTCGGTTTCCCAAATCAATTTCTTCAGTTTCAATTCCATTCTTTCACATTGTGTCGGTTTCTACTGCAGTACAAAATGTGACCAGTTTATTTGGTGGTCAGACTCTGCAACTGATCACTCTTTGATTCAGTGAACAACCTGTTATTGCAGCAGAATAAAAATGCCACCTTTCCAAGATTCAATTTCAACACGTCGCATCAGGGGGACTACGTTGGCATAGCATCTGAGCCTCTCTGCCTCGTTGGCCTGGACATTGTGTGCATCTCCAAGCCTCAGGGAGAAACTGCCTTGGAATTCATCAACAACTTCACTTCCTATCTCACTGACCATGAGTGGAACTGCATTGTCTGTGCTGGCAGTCCTGACGAGATGTTAGCTGAGTTCTACAGGTATGGAATTGTTATTGTTCAGTTCATGTTTTCAGGACAAATGCAGGGTAGGCACTTATCATGTTTACAAGCCAAAATCTGCAGGGTTACTTAGAATTTAATATCTGTTGTGGCACATTATTCTATTTGTAGGTACTGGTGTCTTAAAGAAGCATTTGTCAAAGCTACAGGTGCTGGTGTTGGATTTGGGATGCAACGTTTGGAATTCCGTCATACAAACTGGACAAATATTTCTCTTTGTATTGATGGAGAAGAGGCTAGCAAATGGAGGTTTTGGCTTTTCAAGCTTGACGAATTGCATTTGGTATGTATGAATTGTCCGTATCATCTGCAGAGCCTGAAGTGTTGCTCTTGTCCTTCTAGTTTTGGTCCTGTGACAGGTTATTTGCTTACCATTGTCAACACCATTGCAGGCATCCATTGCGAAAGGGCATCCAGAGGATGCTATTGAAAGTTTCAGGAGAACATTATCTGATGTGGTTGTTCAGGAGGAAGAATTGCATACTGCACTAGAGATTCCAGAAGAAGCTTTCACTCTATGGGCAGTGGAACAATTTATACAGGAGTACAAGATTTGCTGTCTTTCTTAAATTGTGTGGTGGTAGACTAATGCAGGACTAAATCAACAGATTGTGGGTGTCCTGAAAGTTCAGTCGATAATACATACTACTCACACCAGAATTAGAAAATGTCTCGGTGATGCTATTGCATAAACGGGAGGTGCCTATTTTTTTTTCATAACAGAGCGATATTTGATGTTGTAAAGCAATTAACTGCTATTCCCAAGATAGCATGAGTGCATGACTGGAAAACTTTATCATCTCAGCGATGAAGAAATGTTTTTTTTCCACTATAAGCTTGCCTAGTTTGATACTGTCTGTGTCTATGTATTAAATATGAGATATCCTACAAACATGCATATATCTTGGAGTATAGCATATCAAGTTCTATACGAAAATAAACCCTATACATATAGATAGAGTCCAAAGCAGATAAGGAAGGAGTTCCCGATAAAGAATGAAAGACAGTCCTGCTCGGACTCTACCAGGACTACTCGGATTCGCAAAACCAATCGGGCGTAGCGGTCCTATCACTTAGACAGTGGTCCAGACTCGACTGCGCAGCTAGTTTTCGCAGAACCAGTAGGACGCAGCGATCCTACCACCCAAACAAGTGGTCGAGACCCGACTATGCCGCTGGTCTTCGCGAGAACAGTAGGGCATAGTGGTCTTACCACCTAGACAAGTGGTCACCCGACTACGCCGCTGGTCTTCACGGGACCAGTAGGGCGTAGCAGTCCTACCACCCAAACAGTAATCGAGACCCGACCATGTTGCTGGTCTTCGCAGGACCAATAGGGCGTAGCAGTTCTACCACCCATACAAATAAGTTAGGTCAATCACCTAGCCGTCCAAATTGATTATTTCTTCATCACAAGATTTTACTCGGGCCGAGCAGCTGCTTACACTACCGAGATTATGGACAAAAGACATCAGACAGTCAAACTACATCGATAATTCTTATATTTCTTTCCTTCTTGGACTGTCTACTCATTAACTATGTTTATGAGAAGATGGTCAGGGTTGTATAAATTCTACTTATTAATCAAAAACATTTCAAGATTTTTAGTTTATGTTATTCCTGAGCGTCGCTCAGGGACTTGATATCTAACAACTTGTTCTGAGCAGTTGATTTTAGGAAAATCAGATAACGGAACAACTGGTCTGATAACCATACCGAGTAAGGCGAAGACTAGTCGGAAGCTCTTCATTGGTTGATGTCCCATCTTGACCAAATAAAGCACAGACCAACGACTCCACAACTCGATTACAAGAGATATGCTGGTCCAAACTAGTCCACTAGTCAAAACTCTTCCGATTAGACGTGTGCCGGATCAGTAACTTCAAACCTCATAATGTACAAAAAAGGATAAATAGACAAAGTCAAGTCAAAAATTGTCCGTTGGTCGAAATTTTATGCCGACCAGATGAGACCCATAACGATAGCTCTAAAGTATGATCACATGATATGTATACACCAAATAACCCACGCAAGATGACCGCGTGTGCTACTCCATATTACATGATACCATCAAGCTCTTCATCTCTATCACAAACAACGAATTCAGTCTCGCACCCTTGCCGAAGGTGACAACGTTCTCAAAATGGTGGAGACATAGGTAGATAACAACAGGTTCTCACCTAAAGTGAGAAGGTCTCTACAAGGTGGTCCAAGTACTCTGACCAGACACGTACAGGATAGCTAGCAAAGAAAAACGACATATCTATAAGTTTTTACATATATCATATATTGTACCTTGCTATTCTCTATGTTGGCAAATAACTTTTCCCTATATCCGTGCTTTGTGACTACTCACACGTTAGATATCACTAAATTTTCTAAGTAGTCAAGGGCAAGGGGGTTTTCATACTGTCAAATTATGGGATATGTATATATTGTCCGAGTACTAGACAAGCTT
This sequence comes from Oryza meyeriana var. granulata, assembly GCA_003991445.1. Lineage (NCBI taxonomy): Eukaryota > Viridiplantae > Streptophyta > Magnoliopsida > Poales > Poaceae > Oryza > Oryza meyeriana. The sequence goes on from RYFJ01000909.1 coordinate 123,702, forward strand.
AAAATTTTCTTCTTCTTAAACTGGCAAAGTGCATGGTTTCAAATATCTCATTCTGACTAAGTGTACCACGAGATATGATCCGAAAACGTCTAAAATGCTTGAAGGGTTTGTGGTCAGAATGAGAAATGTAAGGAAGACAACCTAATGCTGGTTGGAGCAAGAAAATGTAAGAGTTTGCGACCATGGATAAATTGCATCTGGATACAAAGTTTTTATTAGGTGTTTAATATATGCATTTATTTGCTCACACTTAACACCTATGTAGAGCTAACCGACACTGCTCGAAGGCTTTAATGTTTGCTGATATGATTATTAGAGTATTTCAGGTGAAACAAAGAATAGACAGAATAAATAGATACTCTGCTGAGATTCTATGTGCACACTTAGACGGATGAAGTTCTGAACTCTGCTCAAATTTAATAACCGACTAAATTGACAAACTGCTTGGACGAAAGAATTAAAGAAGTTGGACCTAACTTAGTTAGTAAAACAACGACTATATTTATTCACTCCGATAAGGTTAACTCCTCATAGCAATTGGACTAGCCAAAATCTTCATTTGAGTAGAATTCGAGGGCTACTGTCTGTGTACTAAATAGGGGATATCCTATAGACATGCACATACCTTAGCGGAGTACAACATACTAAGTTTTATATGGAAACAAACTCCATACATATGTATAGAGTTCGAAGCAGATAAGAAAGAAATCTCCTATAAGGAAAGAAACACAGAGTCCTACTCAGGCTCTACTAGGACTTTTCGGATTCGTGTCCCAATATAAATAAGAGGGCATCCAACGGTATAAATACAAGAGCCCCTATAGGGGAGGCCAAGACAAGCCAAGGAGAAACAATAGAAGCCACAAATGCCTAATGCTATCTAGTCAACATTGGTGGAACCCGATGACAACTAACTGCCGACCACCATATCCGAACTTTACACCAACATACTGGTACCCGAACTTTACACCAACATACTGGTAGACTAGGTTACGATTTCTCTTCCCATACTTTATACTTATGAGATTCATATAGTGGAAAGCACCAGTCTTCCGGCCAAACAGGAGTAGGACTATTACCTCTAAGGGGTCCGAACCTGTATAAAAATCCATATCTCCTTGTATCTTCATTTGTATCTTCATATCAGTTTTACTCTACGTACTTAAAATACACCATATACACATGGTAATGCAGTTAGGTACCAATCCGTCGATAGTCTGTAAAGGCATATTGTTATCAAAAAATCTAATCAGAAGCAATTATTAGCAGCCAATTGATGATTGGTCACAAGAAAATATAATCAGAAACGATTATATAAGCAGCCAATTGATGATTGGTCGCAGGAAAATCTAATCAGAAACAATTATTAGCAGCCAATTGATGATTGGTCACAGGAAAATCTAATCAGAAGCAATTATTAGAAGCCAAGAATAGCCAGCAAGCAAACCTAGGAGACGCGGGAAATCCCAACTGAAATAACTACCGCTCACTCCTTCCCGCCATTCCCTCTCAACCCGCCAAACTCGATACCCATTTCTCCTACCAAAAACTAAGCAAAAAAATTTCTCTCTGGTTCGTCGTCTCTTGATGTCGGTGGCTGCCTCTCCGTCGCCTGAGCAGGCACGCGCGCATCCCCCGACTCCATGGGCCATTGCTGCTCCAAGGGTGCCGAGAAGGCCGTCGCCGGCGACGAGGCAGAGCCAGGGCCCTCCAAGGCGGAACCGCCGAGCCGCGGAGCCTCGTCGAAAAATGGCCCGGCGGCTGCCAATCAGCAGCCCTGCTCGCCGGCGGCCAAGGCGGCGGCGGCCAAAAAGCCGGCAGGCCCCATCGGCGACGTGCTCGGGCGGCCCATGGAGGAGGTGCGCGCGACGTACTCGATCGGCAAGGAGCTCGGGCGCGGGCAGTTCGGCGTGACCCACCTGTGCACCCACAAGGCCACCGGCGAGAAGCTGGCGTGCAAGACGATCGCGAAGCGGAAGCTGACGACCAAGGAGGACGTCGACGACGTCCGCCGCGAGGTGCAGATCATGCACCACCTCTCCGGCCAGCCCAACATCGTCGACCTCCGCGGCGCCTATGAGGACAAGCACAACGTGCACCTGGTGATGGAGCTCTGCGCCGGCGGCGAGCTCTTCGACCGCATCATCGCGCGGGGCCACTACACGGAGCGCGCGGCGGCGGCGCTGCTCCGCGCCATCGTCGGCATCGTGCACACCTGCCACTCCATGGGGGTGATGCACCGCGACCTCAAGCCGGAGAACTTCCTGCTGCTGAGCAAGGGAGACGACGCGCCGCTCAAGGCCACCGACTTCGGCCTCTCCGTCTTCTTCAAGGAGGGCGAGGTGTTCCGCGACATCGTCGGCAGCGCCTACTACATCGCGCCGGAGGTGCTCAAGAGGAAGTATGGCCCCGAGGCCGACATCTGGAGCATCGGCGTCATGCTCTACATCTTCCTCGCCGGCGTGCCGCCGTTCTGGGCCGAGTCCGAGAACGCCATCTTCACCGCCATCCTGCGCGGGCAGATCGACCTCGCCAGCGACCCATGGCCGAACATCTCCTCCGGGGCCAAGGATCTCGTGAGGAAGATGCTCAACATCAACCCCAAGGAGAGGCTTACAGCTTTCCAAGTTCTCAGTAAGTTTGTTTCAGATAGATTAATTAAACCTACTTCCAGTTCTTTGATAATTGACGTCAGAATTATATTTGGATCTGCAGATCACCCCTGGATCAAAGAAGACGGTGATGCTCCTGATGTACCACTTGACAATGTTGTTCTCAACAGGCTCAAGCAGTTCAGGGCCATGAACCAGTTCAAGAAAGCTGCATTGAGGGTAAACATTATTTTTCTTCAGATATCTTGTTGAAATTGGATTGAGCAATAATTCTTCAGGCTATATATCTTAGTTATTGTTTGGATGTGCTGCAGATTATAGCCGGATGCCTGTCAGAGGAGGAGATCAAGGGGCTCAAGGAGATGTTCAAGAACATCGACAAGGACAACAGCGGGACAATTACACTTGAAGAGCTCAAGAACGGGCTAGCAAAACAGGGGACCAAGCTGTCAGACAACGAAATTGAGCAACTGATGCAAGCAGTGAGTCCTCATGGTGAAGCTAGTTCAGTTCAAGATGAAATGCTATAACTGATAGGATTACTCCTGGAAATTCCTTTCAACTTTCAGGCTGACGCTGATGGCAATGGAATGATCGACTATGAGGAGTTCGTCACCGCGACGGTGCACATGAACAAAATGGATCGAGAAGAGCACCTTTACACAGCATTCCAGTACTTTGACAAGGATAATAGTGGGTAAGTTAAGCATGAAAGCCATCAAAAACTGATATAGCTGAATATTGAACTTCAGAGATTATACTAGGATACACATTTATTTCATCCCTCTTGCAGGTACATCACAAAGGAGGAGCTCGAGCAAGCCTTGAAGGAACAAGGGTTGTACGATGCCAAGGAGATCAAGGACGTCATCACAGAGGCAGACTCTAATAATGTAAGGAAGAAATGTTCTGTAAATTTTGTTCATGTAAAACAGATGAAATCGATAAAACTTAAAATATCTGTGGCATCAAGAGACGCTGAATGCATTTTGCACATGTAGGATGGGCGGATAGATTATTCAGAGTTTGTGGCCATGATGAGGAAAGGATCAGGCTGTGCAGAAGCATCAAACCCGAAGAAGAGGCGAGATCTAGTTCTATAGCGAAGCAGATAGTGTGTATAGTGGCCGGTGTGTGAACAGTATCAAACATGCAACTAAATGTGCACTTACCTCGAGTGCAATATACAATGAAATCTTCTTTCCAATTGCATCACAGGTTTGACTCAGGTTCATGGATGGTCTAGTACGATGTATTGGCTAGTTACTCGGGAAGATGAATTTGTCCCTTCTTTTCGTTCAGTCATCTTGTACACTGTATGCTTTATGGTCTGTGTCCTACCTGACGAGCAAAACCCACAGATTACTGGTATATCAGTCAATGCATTAGGAAGCATGCCTCTACTGCGTGCTGAGAGGAAAACCATTGAGTAAAGAAGAGTGAAGCACTCTGCAGGATTTGTTGTGCAACAAATGTTCCTTCCACCCCAGACAATAACTAAGTTAATAGGAGCCAATCAGTATAAAAAGGCTTGAGCCAGATATATGCTTTCGTTTACTTATGATACAACCAGATGAGTGTGAAGATGACAACATACCCATAAAAGTAGTTTCAAGAAACAAATTCATAACATCAAGTTTCCTCACTTGTCTTTACAAGGATCTGATGAAACATTTGAGTAGCATTATGAAACAAGATCTGGAGAGTGAAGATCGACCGATATCTGAAAAGCATCACAATATTTTTTTTTAGCTGGGCAAAAAGCGTCACAATATCACTTCCCCATAAAATTTTCTTCACTCCAACTCAATGAAGAATCTAGGGTTTGATAGAACTAACCAAGTAATCAAACACCTGAAAATTTTGAAATATATACTGTTAACTCAAAGTAAGCAAATGCTTGCATACATAATGTCAATTCAAAGCAAGGTCACTATCGCTAGCCTGGACGAAGTATATCTCAAGTTTGTTACTAGATACATTGGGGATTCTTCCCCTCTTCACACCCACTAAATTGTGAAGCTACTCCTCTAAACTGGCTAGAATCCATCCTCTTCAGACCCACGGACCCACCGAATTGTGAAGCTATTCCTACTAAATTAGCCATAAAAATGAACACTACCTTCAAACAGATTTTTCAAGGAGCATTGCATACATACCAAGGAAAATTCATTTAGCAGTTTGTAGAGAACCGTTGGCTTGCAGTGCCTCACGTTCCTTTTGACGACGTTCTCTCTAAATTGGACATGAAATTACACAAGAACCAAAAAATCAAAATTGTATGTGATATATAAATATCATAATATGCGAAGAAAGAACATCATAATAGCATAAAGAATTAAAGATTACCCTACCACTGCCACCGTGACTCTCTCTCTCTCTCTTTTTTTGTAGGGGGTGGGTGGGTTGGGGGGGGGGGGGGGGGGGGTGCGCACTGCATTCTTTAATTGAAACGAAGCAGGGAATTTCTTCACCAAAATAGATTGTCAAAGAGCAGAGTAGTTGATATGACAATGGCAATGCCTTGTCATGGTACAAATGTAGGCATAATTTGCCGAGATTAATATTGAGAAACAAAAAGTGTTGGCCCAACGCAGGTGGGCACGAACTACTGAGAAATTAGTTCATAAGGCCAGCAAGGACATATGGTAAGCACAAAACGGAAGAAAGTTGCAGCACAGCCGCGAGGCATTTCCACAAACAGTTGGCGCGCATGCTCAGACAAGAAACATTGACTGAAACATTGAAACAATAACAAACGCGTGGAACGAACGGTGCAGGCAAAGGCTTGGCCGTGCTGGGGCGAGAGGATCAAAGCGTTGCCATGGCGATGGGGATGAAGGTGCGTAGAGAAGAAAGAGGAAGGCAGTGACAGAGATAGGACGAGACAGGGGGGCAGCGTACCCTGCGTTCCCAGTAGGGGTGGAAGCAGACGAAGTCGTAGACGGGGGAGATGGTGTTGAGGAGCACCAGGTTGACTCCCGTGAACAGAAGCAGCCCCGTCATCGGACGCGCGCGGTGCGGCATCCTCCCCTGCTGGCTGCTCCTCTTCCCTCCTCTCCTCTCCTCTCTTCTCGCCTTCTTCCCGACCGGTCGGCAACTCGACCCAGAGAGGCGGGGCGACCTCGCTGGCCCGCCGTCCACCGCTGCTCCGCCGTAGACCTCCTGGGCTGCTCCGTCGCCGGCGGGAGTCGCGAGTTCCACCGCTGGCCGGCCTCGAGCGCAGCGCCGCTCCGTCGCACGATGCTCGGGGGAGCGTGCGGCCGCCGGCGTGCGAGGAGGATGCGGCCTTGGAACGGGATTTCCACTGACTGGCCAGTGTACATGGCCCTCAAGGAAAGGGATTACGCTGACATGCGGCCCAATTTAAGGCCCAATTGTGTGGATGAGACCGAATACAAGGCCCATGTAGGTGGGTATGGCCGAATGCAAGGGCCACGAGAAGACGCTGCTATAGATTAGTCGCCGGCCCACCCGTTGGTGAGCAAGCCCATGTTAGAGCAGACACCCGAATTTTTTATATTTTTATATTTATTTAATAAAATATTTACAAAATTACATTTTCATTTGAAATATTTATAAAAATATACCCCCGACGCCCTCTAGAAGAATGTTTTTTTATGAAATCGTCCTCCCAGAGGGCGATTTGATGACATGGCTGGTGGCCGTAGGCTGGGCGGCCCACGGCCGTTAGCCATTTTACAGGTGGCCCCCTGGCCGCAGAAAAACCGCTCTCTAGGAGGGCGGCAAGGGGGCCGTCTGCAAAAAGCCGGCCCCGCGGCCGGCCATTTTGCAAGTGGCCCCCTTGCCGCCCTCTGAGAGGGCGATTTTTAGTTGGCCAGTATAAAACCTCCCAAGACTCCAAAACTGTCGTAAAATTCATAGAAATCACAGAAAAAAAAGAAGAGAGAGCTGAGAGCGAGGCTGAACGAAAGCAGCGAAGCTCTGCCGATTTGCTGATTCATCTGCAGGTAAAATCTATTATCCCTTTGTAATTTCTATTTCTATATAAGAATTGATGTAGTATTGTACTGGTTACGTGTATAGTACCATATGAAATAAGTTGTTACTCGTAGATCTGTAGGTTTTTAGTCAATCTGTTAGATGACTTAATTTGTGTAGAGATGGTAGTTATAAAATCTCGATTACATGGTTTTAGATATGAGGAGAATGTTTGGTACCTAATTTAATTGTATTTTTTCATCAACAGATATGTCAAATAAGGTGATATTTCAGTTATTTCACAGGCAAGGGAATATTAGGTATGGTCCACAAGGTGTAGATCTGTCGGAGTTTAGTTCAACGGCTAAGGGCATTGATAGGCCAGTTGAGAAAAGTTTTGGGTCAGTGTACAACTGGCTGATGCGAGGCTTTCGACTGGACCCCCAGATCAACGCAATAACCTTGTATGTTGTAGTCAGTCGTGCAGTTGAAGGTTTTTTTGGAAACTGATGCCGGTGGATTGCACTGCCACTTGGAGATGGTATGTAGAGAATGCATTCCAACGTGGTTGGGCACTGGGCATACTTGTGTCGATGTATGAGAAGAATAACACCGTTGCTGCAATGCCCGTGTAAGATGATGAGGGTCCAAGTACGACGGAAGATGATGTCGAAGCAATGAAAGAAAATGAAGAAGGGAATGAAGAAGATAGGCAAGAAAATGAAGGAGGGAATGAAGAAGATAGGCAGCCAACAGGTGTTGCAGATGAGGGAGAACTAATCAATACCATAGTTGAAAAAAGTGATATGGAAGCTGAAAATAAGCATGCAGAGGATGATGATTCGTCTGATGAGGACAACGTGACGCCTGTAGAATGGAGAAACGAGGACTTCTCCGGCCTTGCTATCTCCGAGGGGCATCATGTGCCATGGGAATACAAGGAGAACGAGGTCATCCAGAGGGTTAAGTATGCATATGTAGAGAATTTGAAGGAGGCAGTAAAACAATAGGTGGTGTCACTTCAGAGGGAGTTCTCGGTCGTGAAGTCAAGCAAATCAGTGTATGAAGTGAAGTGCGTGAATGATAGGTGTCCATGGTGGGTGCACGCATTTAAGGGTAAATGGAAGGATTAGTGGCAAATTTCAATCGTGACCGAGCATTCATGTTACTTACCAGGTGTTGAAAAATATCATAGAAACATGATATCTGTATTTGTTGTAACAGAGATGTACTCCTATATTGTGAACAACCTGAGGTACGAACCAAGGTCAATTGTTAGACATATTGAAGAGAAATTCAAATACACAATTAGCTATGCTAAGGCTTAGAGGGCAAAACAGAAGGTTATATAGATGAGGTTTGGCACATTTAAAGCATCTTATAATAATTTGCCTTGTCTGTTAGCCTGTATTCTTAAGAGAAATCTAGAGACCTGCTATGATCTAAAAGTCTTTCCATTAATTGACCATGGTAATAAAAGTGTGTTGGAACAGGTATTCTTTTCATTAGGTGCTTGCATTCAGGCATTTGTGCATTGTCGTCCCATCCTCTGTATCGATGGGATATTTCTGACCGAAAAGTACAGATGGCAAATATTAACAGCAATTGGAGTTGATGGGAACATCCAAGTTCTACCGGTGGCTTTTGCTTTTGTTGAGAGTGAGAGCACTGATAGCTGGTATTGGTTCCTAGAAAGGGTTAAGTCTGCAGTTGTACAGATGAGACCAGACGTATGCCTCATACATGACCGTCACGCCGGCTTGCTGCGGGCAATTGAGGAATTGAGATATGGATGTGCTGAGAAGGGATACCCACCAAGGTGGTCTGATATCCAAAGCAGATGGTGCATGCGTCATATGGTTGCTAATTTCTATAGACAGTTTAAGAATAAGCACCTTATAGATCTTTTCAAGAGGCTGTACGCTCAGAATCAAGAGAAAAAATTCAATGAGTTTTGGAGGAGGTTAGATGAGCTGACCTCTAAACAAACAGATGAGCAGTCTAGAAGGGCTACCGTTATAGGGGATAAGGCTCCACAAGCTCTTGGACCTCTATCAAGTGACAGACCTTATATGAGAAGAAGGTCGGCATTCTCGGTTAGAAAATTTTCGGAGTAGATTGAGAATAAGCCAAAGGAGAAATGGGCATTGTCGTATGACAAGAATGGTTCTTGATTTGGTATAATGACCACAAATTTGGCAGAGGTTATAACTGGGTGATACATGGTGTTCAGGGGCTCCTACTTGTTGGTATAGTTGAATTTATCTTGTATGGCACATGCAATTACTTCAGAGATCGGTTCAGACAAGCCGGCCCCTCCATGCAGACAATAATCTTTTCTTTGGCACACTATTGACTAAATACCTGCAAGATAAAAGTAAAAAGACCCGAAGACATCGAGCTATACCTCAAGGTACACAAGAAGACAGATTTGAAATATTGTGTATCGACAAGGGCATGCGCGGAATCTACCGTAAAAGAGTTGTGCAGGAGTGCGTGCTGAAGGAAGACGGGACCTGCAAGTACTCGTACCAAAAGCCTACTCTGTTCCATAAGCCATGTTCTCATGTTATTGTCGCGAGCGGTAAGTGTGGGATAGAAGCACGTTATTTTGTCTCACCTTATTTCAGAAAAGAAGCAATCTACAATACCTGGAGTGGAGAGATATACGGCTTCGGTATTGCGGGGTCATTTACTATGGAGCATTCTCAAGCTATCTACATTCCTGACCCAACAAAATTGAGGGATAAAACAGGTCGCCGCAAGACAAGATGCATCCGTAATGACATGGATGAATTAGAAGCCAGTGAAAGGCATAAACGTTATTCAAAGTGCGAACAAACAGATCACACATATAAGAAATATCCAAAGAATGCAACGGTCCAAGTGCGGTGGAAGCTGGACCGTCGGGTTCAGGCGCTGATGGCAGTCGTCCTACGGGTGAAGGCACTACTTCAGACAACCCTGTCCTAGGCATTCTCGAGCATTTGGTGGTGGTGCGGTGTAATGTAAGTATATGCTTGAACTTAAGTCTATGCTTATTTATTATCATGTAATAATGCGATAAACCTTAATTTTGCAGATTTACTTTTACTTGTTGCTTTGATAATTAAATTTACGCTAACTCTCTATTTGTATACAGGTATGACGTACCATACACCGGAGCTGCTCGATCGGGGCCTCGACCAGTCCCACCGGTTTTACTTGTCAGCCGTCAAGGGTGCCCAGCTAGCCACCTTCCGTCCACGGCCTTCATGTCACCTCCTGTGGATAGACCTCCGGTTCCGTGAGACGTAAGAGTTGTACCAACATTCGTTCACATCATTTATACATATCTATGTTCCCCAGTACTGACTACAGTGCTATATTCCTACAGGTTGCGTGAGGCTGGACTTCTTTCGCTGTGTAGGCTAGTTGAGCCCGCACCGGACGAGAGAGACCCTGACAGGCGATGAGACGTTGACCGGTCACTTCTGGTAGCACTGGTGGATCGCTAGAGACCGGAGACCCACACATTCCACCTACCGTACAGCGAGATGACTCCCACACTCCAGGATGTGTCCTACCTACTAGGACTTCCCCTCGCAGGCAATGCAGTCGGTCCGGTTGACGAGGCGCACGGTTGGTCGCAGGACATCACTGCTCGGTTCGAGGCCGTGCACCGTTGTCCTGAACTTGGTATGCCGAGTTCGCTACCACCTTACACCACGAGCGGCCCCTCGCAGGTGTGGCTACTACAGTTCACCGTAAGTAGCCGATTCCTTCGATTTACAATCGTCCGACCTATAAAGCAATAGTTCTGCTGACTATAATTTTGCTTTACAGCCTGATCAGCTAGACCCTGACGCCGACGAATACTCGGTGCGGCGGAGTATGGAGGCCTACCTGCTGTGGCTGTTCGGGTGGGTGATGTTCACCAGCACGACGGGGCGCGCGGTGGACAAGAGACTGATCCACTACGCGCGCGCGATCGCCGACAGTGAGGACGGTTGCGTACCGCAGTGGAGCTGGGGATCTGCTGTGCTAGCAGCAACGTACCGTGCTCTTTGTGACGCGTGTACAAAGACCGATCCAGGTGCGATTCTCATAGGTTGCCCTCTCCTTTTGCAGCTATGGGCGGCCGAGCGGTTCACGATAGGCCGCCCTCTGATTGAACACTCTCCCTACGAGGGCAGCCTTGGAGGCTTGTACGGACAGTCGCCCGAGGACGGTCTGACTATGGGGACGGTATAGTATCGCCGTGAGGTACGTAACGTGAAATTCTATGTTTACCACTTATGCGCAAACACTGACGTGTTCCCCTTTCCTATTTTGCAGCGTCGTTACGCTCATACGCAGGTTAGGAGGGTCTACTCCGACTTCGTTATAGAGTTCGATCGCTTGCTGTCCAGCGACGTCGTCTGGGAGTCGTATAGTCCGCAGGCCATCGCAGCCCGTGCACCGCTCGGACTCTCGTCTCTTTGCACGCGTGACCAGGCGTACTGGATGACGACAGTGCCGTTGGTGTTCGACATCTTCGTCGAGCCTCACTGTCCATAGCGTGTGATGTGACAGTTCGGCCTACGTCAGCACTCCTCTATGCCCGTGGAGATCGCTGTGCCTCGTGACGTGCACCAGTTAGTACAGCTGCGATATTTGTTGAGTACTATAACTCTTTAATGTAGACTAATACACTCTCTGTAAGTAGGTATAATCATAGGGGACAGGCAGGCAGCGCTCAATGGTATCCCCGTCTGTAGAAGTATGTGCAGGACTAGTTGTTGGCGACGGAGGAGGTCATCGACGATATACATCCACACACTGAGGACACCTACCTAGCATATCTCAGATGGTACCAGCCCCGCACCCGCACACGCGTGACATTCACCCCAGATGATCCACAACCACACGTCGCCGCTATGACGGATACGTATCCTAGACACCGTGACTAGGACTACTTCCGTGCGGTAAGTCACATTATCTTTGCACTTTGCTATTCCCTTTGTAGGTGTCCACGGACGCATATTCACGTTACATTTGAAATAGGCCGACGCAGCGCGACAGGTTCAGACAGATGTGAACGCGGCGTTTGGACGGTTGGACAGTGGGATCGTGCTTGTCGGCGAAACAGGAATGGGGGTCCCACATACCCTGGGGACGCGTGGGCCTTCGGCCTCGTCAACTCCTCCGGGGCCACATTCTGCATCGGCGACGGCCGACTACGGCCTCTTCCCTCTAAGTACCTGGAGTCCGGGCACCGTCCGGTCCCGGGCGCCCCTTCCTCAGGTACGCCCCCCGGTCCCAGGAACCACGGACTCGGCCCCCGGTCCTGGGTGCCGAGGCCGATTGTCGATTGCCCGGGTGCCAATTGCCTGGCCCCGGGTGCCGATTGCTCCCGGGTACCGATTGCCCCGGTCCCGGGTGCCGATTGACTCGAGGAACTCAGCGGACCGACTCTCCAACTACCCGCATTAATTACGAGGTGACGGGGCGTGTCGCCCCTGTCGCCTGCTCTGCCACGCGTGGGCATCTCATGGTGGCCCCCCATGGACACACGCCTGAGTAGTCAGAGACTTTTGACTTCGGCGGCAAGGACGTGCGCTGTTACATCTCCACGACTTAGCCGCCCGCAGCAGCCGAGCAGCATGACGACCAGACGACCAGACGCGTCGAACCTACTCCGGCGTGGCTCAGTAGGCGACCGCAGACGCGTGCGACAAGACAGCTCTCTCTCTCTGGAGATGTGTAGGCACTGTGGACTCCCCTTGCACTATAAAAGGAGAACCCATGCCGACTTGGAGAGAGGACTGGGAGAGTTCGACGGGTAGATAGACTTCTTCGACTTGGAGTTCGCCTTCTGCTTTAAGCTCAGCTTAGATAGTTCCCTAGTGAGGGCCCGAGCACCCCTGAAGAATACCTTGTAACAACGAACTAGATTCATCTCTCCCACATAGCAAAGCACACACAGGAGTAGGGTTTTATGCCTCCGTGCGGCCCGAACCTATCTATGCCTCCTGTCTCCCTGGCGTGCCACCTCTCAGCGTGGGTCCCCGGATCCGAGCACATTTCCGCCGGACGCCGCAGGCCGTCCTGGGACAACTCCCCTGGCCGAACCTCAAAGGGGGGTCTCCAGACTCCCTGCGGTTGGAGTTCCATCCTCCGACAGTGCTGACTGTGGACGAGCAGAGGACGACTTTCGGGAGGATTCGTCATGCGATGCACATAGTGATTCGTGCCCTCACTTGTCATGCGGCCGACGCGGTACCTCCCATAGCTGTACATCAACACCACCCACGGCCAGCAGGAGCAGGAGTGCACCCACATGGTTCCAGTCGGCCAGCTAGCCCCTCCAGAGGTAAATTCCGCTAACCATCGGTTCATAACATGTTTCCTTCTACGATATGCACCGTTTTACATCAATATGCTTCCGTGCAGCTTTCGCTATATCGTACCTACATCCCTCCGGAACTGGCACGTCGATGCAGGGAGCGTACCACACACGACCTCACGCGCAGCAGGGCATGATCAGTGCCCCCCGGGCCACCACAGGAGGTCCTTCAGGTTATATCAAACTTTACTTTTGCTTTGCAAAATTTCAGTTTGTAATTATCAACAATTTTGTGCATAGGGTTCCACTCTACAGTGCCGGGGATGTTTGCTGGCGCTAGCTCCTCCGCGCAGGGCGCACGTGGCAGCGGTTGGGTACAGGATCCTTTCGAGGAGGACGACTTGGAGGACAAGGACGAGGAGATCCACGAGGTAATAGGTTCCTCGCAGCTCGAAGGAGCTCCGCCACCGCAGACACAGGACCCACCAGCTGCCACACCCATGCAGGCGACCCGCGCTGGCCGTGCTGTACCACTAGACCGGCTGACGTACTCCCAGGGCCAAGTGCGAGCGTAGGCTAGGAGGACGAAGAGGACTAGAGGTTATGGTCAGGGCCCGTAGTACGTTGTACCAGTAGTAGTTCGCCTGTTGTACACCGTGTTTAATTAATTCTACGTTTACTAAAGAAACCCCTTTACTTCGTTTACGCTCGTCGATCAAATAATGTATTCCTCACGATCTATATTTACGACGAAACTGATCAAAAACATGAATTTTCAAGTTTCAACTTCACGGCGAAAGTAAATTCCGAGCAGTGACAACCAAGCATACGTTAATTGCTTATGAACGTAATGAAATTATCCATCCAACAAGTACAAATGGCATATGAAACGTTTCTAGTTATCATTATTACATGTGTTAGAGTATTTTAAACGGATATCCAACTAGATATGTAACTACTGTGTGCAGCGTGGGTACTTCCCCTTTCTTGCCGCCTTCGGCCCAGCTTCCTTTGCATGCAGTGCCTCTCCCACTTCCTCTCCCTCTCTGCCTCACGGGCTTCCTTCTCCTGCCGCTCCTTCTCCTCCTTCCTCTTCTGCTCAGCCTCCTACTTCTCTTCCGCCGCCCAAAGACGTTCGAGGTGGTCCCTGTGCTATTCCTGCGACATGCGAAGATACTGTGCGTCCTATGGACGGATTTCCGTATCTATCCACTGCACAAAGTCGCACAGAGGCGGAGGAGGCTTCGGTGCCTTGATATATACAAATTTGTTAGCTCAAAAGTTCAAATATTTTGTACTACAAGATAATTCGTATTATCTCCACTGGCTTCTTCGTCTTTCCCTTCTTCCCTTGCGGATTCGGCTTCTCCGGGGAGTACGCATAATTCACACACATCCAATACCTTTGCCGGAATATATAATCCTTCTTACTTATTTTAACTTTATATTCATCTCCGCACCAACACATCGGCGGAGGCACGTCAATCGGAGGTCGTTGATGACTGGACATACCGAACGCATCCATAGCAACCTACATTATAAACAAATAAACACAAGTTATAAATCGCTAGGTAAAAATAACTTATACAACTACATACCTACGGTATACTATACATGACTAAAAAAATAAAATATCATCGTCCTCATTTCCATCTCCCTAGCGTTTTTTGAACTAGTGCTATTGATTTAGTAAAAAAAAACCTAACTTCTCTCATATGACCTATCAATGTCCTTAGCCGTTATGTTCAACTACAATAGATCTACATTCTGTGGACCAAATCTAACAATTATTTACCTGTCAAATAAGTAGTACAATACTACATATACTACATCATTTGATGAATAGAAATGAAAATTACAAAGAGCCATAAAATATTACCTATAGACGAATCCGTAAACCGGCAGGGCTTTACTGCTTTCGTTTGCCTTTCTTCTCAGCTCTCTCTTCTTTTTTCTGTTATTTTTATGAATTTTATGAACTTTTTAGAGGCTAGGAGAGGGTTTTATAGCAAGGCAGTAAAAAATCGCTCCCTAGGCAGGGAGCGATTTTTTAATAAAATGGGCCATTTTGCAGGCGGCTAGGGCCGTGGGCCGCCCAACCTACGGCCGTCAGCCATGTCATCAAATCGTCCTCTGGAAGGGCGATTTCATAAAAAACGCCCTCCCAAAAGCATTGGGGGTATATTTTTAAAATATTTCAAATGAAAATGTAATTTTGTAAATATTTTATTAAATAAATATAAAAATAAAAAAATTCCTCCGCTCATCACATGACACGGCCTTCCGCATTGCTTAGACAAGCCATCTGTTTGAATTTTTCGTTCGGGGTTTTTAAATATGACGTTGTTTCGATAAAAAAAAATGACGTTTCCATAAAGTAAGCATCACTTGCTTTGGTGTGACTTGTTTTTTCAATAAAGGTTCTTTATACATGTCTTATATTTGTATATTTGCACTGAATTTTTTAATAACAAAAATAGTTAAACATCACGTTCAAAAGCCAACGTCGTCATATACTCTTTTTTTTAATAGAAGACACTATTAACTTTTAGACATACGTTTAATCATTCCTCTTATTAAAAAATTTTGTGCAAATATATAAAATATAAATCATGCTTAAAATAAATTTAATGATAAAACATGAAAAAACAAAAGAAATGATAATTACGTATTTTTTTTAATAAGACGAATGGTTAAATTTATGTCCAAAAGTTAACGGCGTCATATATTAAATTAAAAAACCGAGGCAGTATTAAAAACAGGAGTATGTATGTCAATGGATGTACTCCTGTGCCACAACAGCATAACAGACTGCGATGCATTTCATACAACATTGCAATTCGTGCTGATAGCTTTCAGATATCAGAGCCAACAATTGCAACTGATAGTACTATTATAATCTAACAGCAAGCAGCTACCCCTACAAGTGACGGTTTCTGTTACTATTGCTTCATGATATATCTATCTTAATCTAGTGCACAATGGATCTGAAAATCTGCAGTGCAGATCTTTCTGATAAAAATGGTATAAAAACCAGTTCACACGGTCCTGAAATAATTTGCTAGCCTCTGAAAACTATCTACGTCATGCTAATATCAACTTTGCTCTTCGGAATTTGGAAGGCTGGGGTGATCCAGCTGCCGCAGTTGCATTGAATTCCTGACCAGTTGAAGTATCCTACCCGTGCTCCACAGTGAATGCACGATAGCTTCCCCTCCAAAGCACCCTCTTCCACTGTTCCATCATTAACAAAAGCACCAATTAGAAATGATAAAACAAATAGAATCAAGTGATACACACTCAGCAGTAAACAGAGGTTTGCTATGAACCGCGTCAATATGATATGTGTGATTTGTGCCTGTAAGTGATTGCAGGACCTGAATTACAAGGGTGGCTTACCTGGAGTCATCCATTTCAGAGGCTCAACAAACAATGATGAGCAATCTTGTTCTTTGTTATATGATCGCCCACCTTTTCTTCTGTTTTGCCACTCAAAGCAAGATTCACCCTCACCAGGAGTATGGCTCACAACATTGTCCTGCACGGCAATAATCCTCCTGCATTTTTTGCAGCGGTATGCTGTTTGTTGGCTCTCCTTGTTTGGTAAATCCCGAGTAGAAGAATTGGGCTGTCCAGGAAGACCGGGATCATCTTCAAATACATAGCTTCCTATTTTCTCTCCAATTTTGTAGGAATGTCCTGCGAGAAGAAAAAAAAATCAACCACTCTAGATGGCCAAGTAACAGAGTATGCATAAGAAAAAGGTGAAAAAGTAAAGAGACCAAATCTGTCAATTTGACAAATATATTTCATGATGAAGAAAGTAAGCAATATTGACAAGTGTATGACTACAGAACTGCTTTATTTTCAACAGGGCTGCATGATATCATTCTTAATCATGGAGAATTGAGGGTCCACAGAAGCAGGAAAACATTAAATATATCACAATTCACAGACGTCTAGTGTTGAACTTTACTAAAACAAAGTATTTTCATCTCTATTTTTTAATGAATGCTGACCCAAACTTTTAACAGTTTCTCTGACATATTAACCACACAACCTGTCACTAAGTAACAAATAATCCAAGATGGATCATAACTAACCTAGCAATTTTAAGCGGAAGCGCTTGTATAAAGGACTTGAAGTATCAACTTTGAAGCCCATTTCTTCAAACAGTTTCAACTGCAAGTAACAACACATTCAACTAAATAAAAGGAAGCTATAAGCAGTAGGATGCAAACAGATCATAAACAATTACCTGCTCAAGAAAACCATCATTTGGGCAAACAGACTCGTTAACTTCCTTCAGAGACTCTAGTGCTTCTGAAACAAGACAATAAACAGAGGACATCATGGGAGTCTATCAAAAAGAAGACTCAGGTGTTCGCTTGTAGAAATAACTAAAGTAATGTATGAAAAATCGCCCGTTTTGTTGAAATAAGAGTATTCGAACCTTCCAGAGATTTTTGTTCTGTTCTCATAAGATAAGCGATGATGATAGTAGCACTGAAAGCAACAAGAAACAAAGAAATTCAGAAGAAATGCACAACGGTGAACAGGAATTACATTTCTATTAATAAATGTATTTGTGATCACCAATTCATCAAAACAGAACATGATACAGGGAAATTCACATTCCATCATAATATGAAAATCATATTAATAGATGCACTATTTTTTTGTTAGTGCCACAGGCATTCAGCTTTCTTACTTGCCAAGCTCTTGGAATGAAAATCAGAATGTCAATTTGGCTAAAACGATAGAATTTTGCCTTTAAGAACTTCAATGGTCATTACAAATATATAAACTGCCAGAACTCAAAATATCTAATGAAGCTAGGTAGTTCACCTTGATTAGCACACGACACTACAAATGTCAACTTCACATACAAGCGCAAATTTCTCGGAATTTAGTGTTGGTAAATAGAAATCGTACCTCCTGGAGACCCCAGCAAAGCAATGCACAAGGACGTTCCCCTCCTTCCTGCCCTCATCGATGAAATCAAGGCAGGGCTCGAGGTGATCGAGCAGGTTCTCCTCCTCAGTATCCCGCAGAGGCACGGCCATCCGCGTGACCCGCAGCCCGACCCCTGCGCGCTCCACCACCCGCATCAGCCGCCCGGGGGGCACGGCGGAGACCGGAGGCGCGCCATCCTCCCCGGAGACCACGCGGCGGACCTCCTCGGTGGGGATGGAGAGGCCACGGCGGCAGTCGGTGATGAAGGAGATGGAGGCGGAGCTGACGACGGAGAGGAGGTGGGTGAAGCCGGTGTCCGGGGAGGAGGCGGTGGTGGTGAGTGCGGCGATGGCATCGTTGATGTCGCCGAAGAAGAGGCGCTCGCGGACGAGGTGCGGCATGGCGACGGGAGGGGGGAGAAGGCCCGGGAAGGTGGAATCCGACGGTGCGAGCTGAGAGAAGGGTGGAGCAAACCCTAGATCAACGTCGTGGACTCGTGGTAGGCTGGTAGCGTCGCTGAGTTTCAGTGTCGCCACGGAGAAGACGAGGGTAACCCGTAACAGGTTTTACCTTACAAACAGTAGGAAAACCGGACAAAATTTATCAAAAATTTGAATTTTGTTTAGATTTCTTTTAAACTTGGTAGGATTATAATATATTTACAATTGCCGTATCTGACATTAAGCTTGGTTATGGTGGTAACTGTCGAGGCCATGGCCCCGAGTACCTCGTGAAAATCATTTGGGTTACTCAGACAGAGAGTAGATCTAACGTTAGGATATAATAGGACTCGGTATATATAACCTTATACAATAAAGAAAGGATACAGTTCTAGTCGAAAACGTTATATTCCTAGAAGGAAATCTCTTAGTCGGAGTCCGACTGGGATTCCAATTCTGTAACCCTGTCTCTTGGTATATAAAGGGAGGCAGGACGCCCCCTGAGGGCAGCAGAAAAAAATCTCACCAGAGAAACCTCAAAGTCAATACACCACAACTGGACATAGGGTATTACCTCATCTCGAGGGCCTGAACCAGTATAACTTGTTCGTGCTCCTTCGCAGTCTATCAAGTTTAGGTCTCACGAGTATCCCCATATTTTTATTGCCAATACAAAACATCGACAGTTGGCGCGCCAGGTAGGGGCTTCATTGAGATCATCTTCATCAAGCTTGATGGATCCAATCAAGGGAGTCGATGGCATCAACTTCTTTCCCGGGCAAATAATCAGTTTCGAGAGCCTCGACTTCGTCGCCGACGAATTCGGCAATCTTACCTTGTCCGACTTGGATCCGATCCGATCCGATCGGTCAAGAACCAAGCCGACTCCGTATCGGTCGGCCTACTCAACATTGCAGCAATCTTCGGCGATATGCTGCGGCGATCTCCAATATACCCGAATCTAGAGACAACTCTTTCTTTCGGTGTTTGACTCGGACTCGGTTTTGAGTCGGCCGAGATTAGGCTAAGAGGAGAGGAGATCGTCAATCTCCTATTTGGACTCGGCAATGCCGCGGATAACTTCAATTAGCATCTGACCTAGCAAACCCGATCCCCTGGAGTTCAACTCGGATACAGCTCAAAGCCGCTCAAGATTAGATCTAGGTAGGTTGCGGTCGTTATTACCTCCCTCAACTATTCTGACTCCGACTCTTAGTCGGACTCCGTCTCTCAGTCGGATTCCGACTCTAAGTTGGACAACAGTTCGGCAAGCTTCTCTCCACCACGTGAAGTCTTTATGATATCTAAGAGTTCAACTCCCACTCAGGAGACACGCCGACTACGAGAACAACAAGAGGAGGAAGCCAGCCGACTACGAGAACAATAGGAGGAAGACGCAAGACGTTTACAGGCCGAGCGTGATGCTCGTAACGACGATCTGCGTAAGGCTAGGTGGACTGCTCAACAAGATATCTTCTAGACCCGAGTTGGCGACCACAACATTTTCGTAACTCCTCAACAAAACGTTGTGGCTGCTGCAACTCTACTGGATACACTGCAATTTGGACCTGATCACCAGGCCACCCCGATGATAGCAAGGATTAAAGCCATGATCATCACTGTTGCATGCCAACAGCGTCAACAGTCAGACGACACATTCATACCGACTAACAAGTTGGCTTCTCCAACGGCGATCTCATCTACCTCAACGCGATGCCGAGCGGCCCGCTCTAGTCAGCCGTACATGGAGTCACGCCACATGTCACTCCGCAACCACAATAATAATCGACGACGCCGACATCAAAATGACCATGGGATAACCAGGACGTCCGAGGCCAACTATGACGTGATCTTCAGCAAGACATCAACGCACGACGCCGCGAACGCGAGGAAGATGAGCGTTGCCTACTAAAAGATAAGAATGAGCGATTCGGCCTCCACCATGAGCGGTTTCACTGCCATAGTCGAAGTCGGAGTCCTCACACAGATGAAGGTGTACTGGCCTTCACCCACGAGCTGCAACAAGTCGACTGGCCGTCAGGCTTCAAGCCGACTGGAATTGAAAAATATGACGGAAAGACCAACCCCGAGTCCTGGCTCACACTTTACACTCTAGCGATCCGAACAGCTGAAGAAGATCACAAGGCTATGGCTAACTACCTCCTAGTTGCTCTAGTCGACTCGGCGAGGACATGGATAACAGGACTTCTTAAGAGATCAATTGGCTCTTGGAGAGAACTCCGAGAACGCCTCATCGCCAATTTTCAAGGAACGTACGAGAGGCCATCTTCCGAGTACGATTTGTATCAGTTGCATCAAAGAAAGAACGAGTCTTTTCGTGATTTTTTCAAGAGGTTTTTCGAGAAGAGAAATTCAATCCCAATGATCAAGGACGAGGTGATGAGGACATCACTAGCTCGAATATAACCAAAGCTACCTTATGTATTCATCAACTAAAGGTGCATGTTTTCTACGTAAGATTTACGCGTTATATATTTAAACAGCCATTACTGCACCATGAGTTTTGTGTGTTCTTGTTTACAGAGATACTTGCTTGGGTGAAGGGAAAGAGACCGAGCGCAAGGAACACATGGATGATCAAAGAAGTTGATTGGGGACCAAACCAGGACCTTACCCAAGTCTACTCCTACATCACCACGTCACTTTTGGTCCATAGAAGGCAAGAGATGAAGTTCTGCACGTTTTGGATTCGGATTCGGGCTTTCTGATAGCATCAACTTCAAACGGACCTAGCCGCTGATCCAGAAGGACTCTCGGGGCCCATGAGTACTTGTTGGAAAGCTTATGGAGTCTACTTTCAGATGGTTTTAGTCCCACATCAAAATTCTTCCTGAGCTGTCTGGAAGCATCGAAACAAGACACGTACCTCTTTTAGTCCGAGTCTATTTTGAGCCTTGGGCCTTGTAATTGTGTCGTGGGCTAGGCCCAAGGGGTGTGTGCCCTAGGGTTAACCCTAGGACATTCCAACTTATATATATATTCAGTAGCCGTCATTGTTTAGAGGTGGGTTTTGTTTAGATTAAAGTTTAGCCATTGCTACTTTTCCGGGTAAAGCCGTGATCGGTTAGATCGTCATTTTCCTGTTACGGAACCCCACCTTATCGTTTGTATTCAATTCTTATTTGCAATATCAGATTGCTTTTATCTTGTTCTTGCTCGTTTCTTCGATTTGCTTGCAGGAATAAGGTTGATCTGCACCGGCAAGATCAACAACCCTTGGAGAGGTGTATCGATCGCTAAGGCGCAACAACACAACGTCTCATACGGTTGTAGTCGGGTCGTCAACGTTTCTCCCAAATCGTAGTTACCTTCAACTCACCGAAAGATCGGGCCACCCCTGCTCCTATCACAAGGTCGTCATCGCCGCCTTTCGAAAAGGAGTCAAAGACACCCCCGTTCATCGCTAAATTCACTCGGAAGCCTCCCAACTCTGTCAAGTCTTTGTTCGATATGGCAAACAATACGCCAACTCGGCCGACGTTGTTGCTGAGGCCCTTCATAACAAAAAAGGCACCCCGATAGAAAGAGCGGAAGGACATCGATGACGGAGCCCCGACTAAAGCCATGAACCGCAAACGCAAGTCGGATGACTTCATTGTGGCAGTTGGTCACAACTGTCTTTGACCTCTTAAAACTGAAGATTATCATAACGACAAGTGACATGTTCAGGGGCTCACAAGCTCAAATGTAAGGATGGCATCCCCACTCCCAACTTGTGCAATACCGAACACCTAAGTTGCTTTCTGATAAATATTTTTTCCTTTATATGATATTCCTCACTCGGCCTCACCAATGCCGCAGTACTTATACCTAATAGGTGTACATTCTATGCATTTTCTGTTTTTGCTCTTAATGATTGAAACAGTACTCAAGTAGCATAAATTCCGATCTGTGAAGCTTTGCTCCATAAAAGACGAACTCAAGTCACCCAAAACGCGTGCCTGAGAAAGAGCCATAAGCCAACTCCCGATGCTAGGGGGCTATGACTAGTCGGACAGAGTGTTTAAACGTAAGGGGTCAACTACTCGGGGAAATTAATATCAATAAGAGGAGAAACACATATTTATATCTATTGTAAAATAGATCAATTTTCTTTGGGTGATTGTTTTCTTCATCAGATGCTACTCATCCGATATGTTTATAATGCAAGGCCAGTTCCGGATATACGTAACAGGAACTTAGGGCTACGAGCTTATCTCCTACGCTCAGGGGCTGGACCAGTTTGCCATGATACACTTGGAGTGCGACATTCAAGAATTACTTGGAATGCTCCACGAGGGCTATTGTCCGAATACTCACGCCAGTCGGGGCTTGAATGTCACCTTTATTTTGGTACGCTCCATGTGGGCTAATAACCGACCTCCGGCACTAGTCGGGGCTCGGGTACCACTTGGCTAGGTAGGGTACGCCCCATGAGGGTCGCCAGCCGAATCCTATGCTAATGCTAGGTTCATGTATCTTATTGGGTCATAACTCTGTTGGGTAAGATACGCCCATGAGGGTCGCCAGCCGAATCCTATGCTAATATGAGTTTCTGGTACCTTATTCGGCTAATAACCGACCTCCGACACCAGTCAGAGCTCGGGTACCACTCTGCTGGGTAAAGTACGCCCCATGAGAGTCGCCAGCCAAATCCTATGCTAATGCGAGGTTCAGGTATCTTATTCGGTTAATAACCGACCTCTGGCACCTGTCGGAGCTCGGGTATCACTCTGCTGGGTAGGGTACGCCCCATAAGGGTCTCCAGCCGAATCCTATGCTAATGCGAGGTTCGGTTACCTTATTCGGTTAATAACCAACCTCCGACATCAGTCAGAGCTCGGGTACCACTCTGCTAGGTAAAGTATGCCCCATGAGAGTCACCAGCCGAATCCTATGCTAATGCGAGGTTCAGATACCTTATTCAGTTAATAACCGACCTCCGGCACCCGTCGGAGCTCGGGTATCACTCTGCTGGGTAGGGTACGCCCCATGAGGGTCTCCAGCCGAATCCTGTGTTAATGCGAGGTTCGGGTACCTTATTCGGCTACAATTTTGTCGGGTTGTGTATGCCCCAAGAGGGTTGCCAGCCGAATCCTGCGCTAGCGCAGTATTCGGGTACCTATCTGGCAAAAACATGGCAACAAGCCACTATTAGAGCTTTTAGTCGAGAGCAGCATCAAACTCGGAATCTACGGAGGTGCTCATTATTTTTCAAGACTAGGAGACTTCAATCGTTCGATTTTCACTAGAAGACAAACTTCCTAAAGATTACAACGAAGCCAAGTAAATCAAGTGATGGAGTAAAACCTTTATCGTAGTCAGAGAAGACCTATATCGTCGAAGCGCATCCGGAGTTCTCATGCACTGCGTCACACCTGAGAAGCGCAAGCAGATCCTGTAATATACCTACTTGGGCATCTGTGACAACCATACTGCATTCAGAACGTAAATCGGAAAGGCTTGTAGACAAAGATTCTTCTGGCTGATTGCGGTTACCGACGCTGAAGTACTCATCCTGACATGCGAGGGATGCTAATTTTATAGGGCTGCGCTGGGTAGGTCGGTTTAGGCAGGCTTATTCGGTAGTAGGCCAAAGATATGCGTTCTTAAATAGCATGCCCTATTGGGTCGCCCGCTGGTCGCATTAAAATCGTGATGCAGGTGCTATTTTTACAAGAACCGATTAAATAATCAGATACGCTTAACGCTAAGCCTACAGCCGGGTGTATACATTCGTGTATCTTGATTATTTACGAGGTATTAAGAATACATCCTTATAAGGATTGACAGCTGGTCTCCATTAAAATTGAGGATGCAGGTATCTCTCAAGTATACCTGACCACATATTGGGTTAAAATTCATAGAGTGGCACTCGGCTTATATGCTTAGCCAACAATTGCCCTGAGCAAAAATTATTCTAGCTGACATAATGCTAAAGAGTCTACATACCGTGTAGTATACTACTCGGGAAAGACTACAAGGTTAAAGATCTTTGACTTTATGTTTAATTATTTCACAATTAAGCACAAAGTCAGAAGCTACACCTAATAGGTGTGTCTATTCGGCGCACACTATTTATATTTTTCTATGAAGCCCTTCATATCCTTGTTGCCAGCTGACATGAAGCAAGACTCGGAAGAAGAAGCACTCGGACAAAAAGTACTCAGGAGCAATGCACTCGAAAATTCTTCACCGTGAAGGATGAGCACTCGGCATTAGCTGTGACTCAACTATGAAGGTTTCAGGGGCTGCTATCGAGGCCATGGGCCCTAGATAACTTATGAGAAGTATTTGGGCCACTCGGACAGAGGATAGACCTAACCTTGTAATTAGGGATACAATAGGACTCGGTATACATAACCTTATACGATAAGGAAAGGATACAGTCCTAGTCGGGAACGTTGTATTCCTAGAAGAAAATCCCTTGGTTGGAGTCCGACTGGGATTCTAATTCTGTAGCCCTGTCCTCCGGTATATAAGGGGAGGCAGGACGCTCCCTGAGGACAGCAGAAAAAAATCTCACCAGAGAAACCTCAAAAGCAATACACTATAACTGGACGTAGGGTATTACCTCATTTCGAGGACCTGAACCAGTATAACTTGTTCGTGTTCCTTTATAGTCCATCAAGTTTAGGTCTGATGAGTAGCCCTATATTCTTATTTGCCAATACAAAACATCGACAGTAACTGCATGCTAACTGGTAATAAGAAAAACCTTAGGAAACACGAAGATATTCCAAAAGTCATTCGTTTCTTTTAACTCCTCTTATATTTCTTGTTTTTACATGGAATAATCCAAAATAATACACCAGTACTTCAAATTAACCAAAAGTTTCAGAAACCGTATGGTTCTTGTTTTTTATTGAAAAGCGCATGCCTAAAGCCAACACCTTAGTCTGACTCCCAACACAATCATATTCTGTCCATCTGTTTCGAGCAAACAGGTCATTAGCATTTTAATTTTGGGGCCAAACTTTTTGTTCAGTGCTAGCACTTGTGAGTAGAAAAGGATGCTCAAAATTCTACCTATGTTTTTCTTTCTTTGAAACTTGAAAGTGGCAAAAGATTCCATCTTTCTCCAGGCAACTGGGTAGTGGCCTAGTGGGTTCGCTGGAACCATTCCAAAAAGAAAATCCATAGCTAATCTATCAACAAATAATAATAAAATACATTTAAGCTCCTTGAGTAAGCATTACCGTCAGTTACTGATGGAATGCTAAATAACCACTGTTCAATGTCTCACAAATTAGATGCATGTTATCACTAATGTGCTGTTCTGTTCCTAATCTCCAATCAGAAATCGTGGCCGTCGCTAAACCCAAAAGTTTTCCTCGCCTACATTACCTAGGTAGCATCACTACGCTGACCAAAGATCCAAGCAAAAAGACAGACTGAAACAGAGCCTCAAATCCTAAACAAGACTGTCAGTAACATCAAGTTCTTGCACAGTTGAGTTGAGACTTGGAGAGTTCAGAGCCCCAGCAAGATGTAGTAGACCAGGGAGATGGGGAGAGCAATCAGCATCCCGAATATCACGCTGCAGCACAATAGTTCATGGTCATGTCAGATGCAATGTCATGAGGATAGAATCATGGTTATGGTAGTGTTATCAACTTTGCCTTTCCGAATGATACTAGTACTAGATAAATCATGTGCAATGGATGTCTAGACTCTTAGTCTAAAACAATATGATTAGGAATCATCAAAAGTTGCAAGATGCGCCCCTTTTCAGAAAATTCAGTGCATGATGTTTCTTGATTATATTATGCAAAGGAAAAGGCAACCGGGAAACATGGTGAGAGATCTCTGGGTATAAGAGAAAAATAAACAGCAAAAATGGGGGCTAGAGATTTTCCAGTACTGAAAAGACAGAATGCTGAGAGATCAGATCATACGCTGTGCTGAGAATGTCAGGATGGACGTTGTACTCCTTGGCAAACACAAAGGGCACGATTCCTTGAGGAAGAGCAGCCTGAAAGTTCAATGAAAATTGTTAATTTTCGATTCATTTTCAGTTAAGCACGCATTTGATCAAAGCAGAAGCCTGAATTGCAGCTTACCTGAACAATGGCGATGTGCAGAAGAACCCCGCGAAGTCCAACCGCGATGGAGGCGGCAGCCATGACGGCCGGACCCATAAGGAACCTGACGGCCATGGCGAATGAAGCAAGGGAGTTCCCACAGGCAATGATCCGTGGCTGCAATGCCATGAACAAGCCTGCAAACCAAAATATATAATTCAGTTACTGCAGTTATACATGGAACCATGTAAGGTTACAGCAATGTAGCATGTATCAGAGATGCACAAACCTAGGCTGAACATGGCCATTCCAAGCCCTGCATCTGACAGGATCGAAATCGACCGGGCGATGATGGCTGGCATCTCAATCCCCCACCTAAATTACAGCACATTGTTCACAAATCACAAAATTATCATGAATGAAGCAAACAGAGATTACTAATGATGAACATGGCAATGTGAAACTGTGAACAAAATCTTTGCTTGATTGACCTGTATGAGACCAGGGACCAGATGACACCGAGGAGGCTGGAGTAAGTGTTGGGGTTCCTGATCAGCTTCCTCCAGACCATGATCAGGATGAGCCTCGTCATCACGCTCGCCGGCGGCATCGTGGCCGGCCTCTCCTCGCCGTCGTCCTTTGGCCGGAGCTGCGCCGTCGAGTTGGACCCCAGCTTTGACAGCGTCGGCCCGTCCTTCTCGTTCTTGTTCCCGAAGCTGTACTCGTCATAGGCCTGAGCTCCTGTGCAACCATCAAAGAACAAATTCTTTTGTCAAGTAATAACAAGATTTGCAAAGAACAATCCAACTTTGCATATGCATCAATCTAAGCGTGACACTGTTAAGATCACAAAATGTAAAAACGAATTTAAACATTTCAACGGTAGTCAGTTTAGTTCTTCAGAAGACCAGCATGGCAACGTGATCTGTACCGTTGATTCCACTGATCGGATGGTCCAAAGCACAAGACAAGAGTGATTAATTGCGCAGAAGCAAACAAGAGTGTAATACACGCGGCCAAACTAAAAGTCAAAGTGCACGAAAAGATGCTAAAAAAGATGTTACCTTTGGCGTCGCCGTGGTCGGCGCCACCGGCGCCGAAGACGTGCACCGCGCCAGCTGCGGCGGCGGCGCGCTCCGACACCGGCGAGGCGCTGGAGCTCCACACGAACATGTGCAGGTCCTTCCTCTTCCCCACCACCGGCTGCGGCGAGTGGCCGCCCTTCTCCTCGTCCCCCTGCTGCTTGGCGCCGCCGTTGCCGACGATGTTGAAGAACTCGGCGTGATTGAAGCTGGAGCCCCGCGGCGTCGGGTTCCGCGACGACTGAAGCGAGTATATCTCGACGCCAGAGAGGTTGGAGACGCGCGGCTGCACGGACTGCGAGAGGGAGTGAGAGTGCGAGCACGCCGCCTCGGAGCGGGAGCTCGTCGACTTGCGCACGGTGACCCGCATCCGGCCGTCCTCGCCGACCTCCGCCTCGGCCTGCAGCTCCGCCCCGGCGGCGCAGGCGGCGAGCGAGACGACGTCGGAGTCAACCCGGAAGGAGACGATGGAGGCGGCGGTGTCCGGGAACTGCTCCATGACGAGGAGGCGCGCGCCGCGGTACTCGAAGAGGAAGAGCATGAGCGTGTACCAGATGATGCACTGGAGCACGACGATCTGCACCATGAGGCTGCCGGAGTCGGCGCCGTACATCCCCTTGAGGAGCGGGATGCCCATGACGAGGGTGTTGGGGAGGGTGGAGAGGGAGAAGAGGGTGATGAGCCAGTCGAGGGAGCCCCGGCGGGAGAGGCGGCACCAGAGGGCGAGGAGGGCGAGGACGATGAGCTTCTGGAGGGAGTCGGCGGCGAGGAAGCGGAGGTTCATGGCGAAGGGGTTGTTGGTGGAGATGAAGTGGAAGGAGAGGAGCGGGACGGCGAAGAGCGCGACGAAGCGGTTGATGCCGGAGCACTGGTCCGGGGAGAAGATGCGCCACCATCGGACGGAGGCGTAGGCCAGCGTCATGGCCACGTACAGCGGCACCACCGCCGTCAGCACGTGGTACAGGTCCAGCACCGTGATCATGGCCGCCGGCTAGCTAGCTGCTGCTGCTTCTAGCTTCTTCTTCTTCTTCTTCTTGCGAGAGCACAAGAGGTCAAGAAGAAAAGAAGAAGCAGGAGATGGAGCTGCAAATGCAAATGCTAATGCAATGCAAGAGGTTGAAGAAAAGGAGAAGGGAGGAGGGGAGGGGAGACAGAGATGAGGCAAGGTGGTCAGGGGAGAGGCAGTGCAGCTTTGAGCAAAAGCAGCAGCAGCTCAGCTAGCATGGCGAGCTGCAAGGTCACAGCTGCAGCAGGTAGTAGCATGGTGGGAGTACAGTAGCCGAGTAGAGTAGTAGGTGTACAGTACGCAGCAGCAATGCAAATGCAAGGGCGTAAAAGCAGGGAAAGAAAGAAATGTTGGAGATGTCAGGGTGGTGGTATGGTTGAGTTACTGCGGCCGGTTGGCGTCATGGCAGACAAGAAAGACGGGGCCGGGGGAGCATGCGTTGCGTTGGGAGGCGCGACCGGCCGGGGCAGCGGAGCTGAGGAAGAAGATGAAATTGTCCCTAGCTAAGGGACAAGTAGTAGTACTACTCCAGTAGAGGTGTAGAGCTGCGTGCATGCGACTCATCATGTGTTGGAGAATCCTATAAAGATCCAAACTTTATGCAGTGTTGGACTTTCTCGCTTGTTACATCTCCCTCTGGCACACTTGCTGTTCCGCACTGTTCATGGTGGCTCATTTGAGTTGATGATACCGATCGAATACTACCATACCGTTTGTCAGATTCTGGTTCCAATAAGATCGTATAGTACTAGTATTAATACTACAAAGCTAGTAGGATCGTTGTCACTATGACATTAGCTAGTGCGGCAACGGCCAGTCCAGTATGCTCTGTGGTGCCGTATAGCTAGCGTGTGCACAGCAGTGCTTGTTGTGCATTGCTTGCGAGCTGACCAGCCTGCTTGCTCTCCATCTCTACTGCTTGTTAGAGCAACTTTAAAAGAGTTACTATCTTGCTAGCCATACTAAAATTTGATAAACATAGGAAAAAATATATTCCAAAAGACTTAGCTGGCCAAACCAGTTCCAGGCCAAATATAGCCAGCCATTTCTATTGACCAAAAATAGGTCCTACATTCTCTCTCCTCCTCCCATCTCCCTTGTGCTCCCCTAAGTCGCATCCCGCTCCCCTGGCTGCCGCGCCTTCCCGCCGTCGGCTGCCGGCCCGCCGCGTCTCCCCGCCACCTGCCGCTCTCTGCCGCGCCTCCCTGCCTCTTCCCCGTCGGCCCGTCGTGCTCCTGCGCCGCCTAGGTTGCCTCCCGGCTCCACACGCCTCCTCGGCTCCCGTCGCCTACCGCGCCTTTCCAACATAGAGCGACTCCCTCCACGATCGTCGGTTTGGGCCAAAGAAAGAGAGGAAGAGAGAGAAGAAAAATAAAGCATTGACACTGACATATGGAACCTAATAAATTTAGAGAGTGAGATATGGAAAGACTGTTGAAGTATACAGAAAATTTGGAGAGGGATTTTTTTGCTAACTAGCTATATGACTATTTGAAGAACTGAATTTGCTCAATCTTTTGGAGAGGCTCTTACTCTCGCTCTTCAGTTTTCCATTGCGTTGCGTGCTGCCTAGGTTTCCCCTACCGTCAGAGCGGTGTTACAGCACCCCAGCGGTAAACGTGCTTACCATTAACCACAGTAAATCAAGAGAAATCGTATAAAAATTATCAAAAATTTAAATTATTTTTTAAATTTAATGAAGATATCATGATATTACCATTACTGTACCCATGTTTACAACCTGGTTCTGCCTCCGCTCACTGTCTAACGTGGCCGTGGGTAGTCGCTAGTCACGACCGGGCACATTGCAACGTACGCACACTAGGATGATAGTGTAGTACGTTGCAACGTGCCTGACGCATGGGCGATCTTGCTTACGAGCAGCATTGCATGGATATGGGACTGGGTACACCATGCACAGCAACAACATGATTTGATTCCTACGTCCTCATCCTCGGGTCCAAGTTTGACCGCTACGTACAAGCATCTCTACCTGATATATAGATATTGCTGCTTGCACTAGTGTTCATGTACTCTACTTCCCTTTGTCAAAAAAAAAAAAAACTCTACTTCCCAATTTTTACCCATGCTAGCTAGTAATGCCACCTGTCACCTAGTAGTAATAGATAGATCAATCCCTTGATGCTGCATGAAACAAGAATCAAACGATAATAGACGGCACGCCAGTTTCAACATATTCTCTGCAAACCAACCCCATAAAGTACTGTCAAAAACAGAACATGCCTCTTTAAAAAGGGCTAATACATGTACTCCATTGATTATACTCCTATTCGGCAGACAAAAAGAAAAGGAAAGAAAATGTAGTAGTACTGAGACTAGTGTAACAAGAAAAGTTTGTGAGATAGCAGTAGGGTTACGTCAGGGTCTTTGACCTGGAGCAGCTGTTTGCCTGTCGTGCCATCAGACTCCAGATCCCCTGTGATCAAACGCCTTGGAACCCAAACCCTCAACTTCCTAGCCTGCTCTTCCTCCAACAAGTCTCTCAATGCTACTTCTACCGAGCTGCCACTGCCAGTAGCGTACCACCATTTACCTTAGGACAAAGGAGAGAGTACAGTAAACATGGCCTCATTCTGAATGCATCCTTGGGTCACCAGACAACGACACAAGAGGATGCTCATCAGTAAACATGGCTGACTTTGGCTGTTCACAAAGTATGCGATTCCCCAGTATTGTGTTAATCTTTCTGCACCTTAGCTGGCCTCTCCTTATGCGATCCTGTATGGTAGTAAAAAAAAGACAAGGAAAAACAAGAAGGCTTCAATCTGTTCTCACGGCACCCAATTTTGGGGTTGGAAATCTTGATAACTAACTGAAATTGCATTACTCAATATATTTCCATGTTTGAATGAAGCATGGACTATTTGAGTGAGGAAGTAGGAGCACTATCCATGTTGCATCTCAAGGTTTTACTAAAAGCTGAAAGGGATTTTTCTAAGACATACGGAAAATTACCTGCATATCTCCTTTTCTTGTTAGCTCTTCTTCTTTTGCGCTCAGCTTGTGTAAGTTCTGCATCTTCTTTAACATCACCTTTTCCTTCAAAAATTTCTTCAGGAGCAAGCATTGCAGCATCTGAAACAGCTACAGGTGCAATCTGCAAAAGAAAGAAAAATCATGACATGAAATGCTCAATTGTACAAACATCATGGAGAAATGAAGGATTTTATTACCTCCTCCATTGCCAGAGCAGGTACGTTTGCTTGTATGGACATGTCCTCGATGACCTGAAAAGTGAATATTTACCTTGTTAGTTAGCTTCACTAAAATAAATTGCAAATGTAAGTAAAAAAATCATGATACCGTTTCATACCGGCTTTGGAGCAAAGTGGAAATGAGATAGTGCATCCAACTTCAAGCATATTCTCTTAAATAAAGTATTTGCCTAGGTGGAAACAAGATTTAGGTCAATGCCAGGAAGTATCACTTCGTTAACATGAAAAATAGTGCAACAAGCCTGCAACATCATCACAAGGAAATAAAATATGCATAAAGCATCATGAAATGGTGGGAACAAATATATAAACACAACACCAAGTTGATAATGGTCCCTCAAAAAAATTACGATTTTAAAAATCATTAAGTAAAACCCATTTGCATGCTTATTGCTACATAATAAGTTTAACAAACACTGTGATCAGAAGTAATCCGTTTCTCCTCGATTTATCCAAAAAGAAATGAAGCCTGCTACTACCATCAAAAACCAAATTTTAATCAATTGCATGTCAATGAGGCAAAAACCATTACCAATCACCTACATCTCAAGATATTGCAAGCACCTTTCCACCATTACTAAACAGAAAGGAAATATTGAATAAAGTAGCAACACTGTAGCAATCAAAACAAATATAGGATAGAAGTTTTTGGTTTGGAAGGCCATAATAGCAGTGGCATGCATTCGCTGAGAAGAATGCAAGATTTCCTCTTTGGCATGTAAGATTATTTTTTCCCAGCATACATTTGATTTTAACTCAAAACAAATGTCATATAATCACACAGAAATTAAACAAGAGTAGAAAAATTGCACTCTTAATAATAGAAGCAACACAAGAGCCTTTAGTCCCACGAAAGCTAATAATCATATAATAATACAAAGCAACCAATTACTCACCTCTTTCTTCAGTTCATCCGAAATAGAAAGTGGTGCAGGTGCAAGCCCAGCCTTTTGTCCATAATCCTCCTGGACAAACACAAACGCCAAACCTCAGTAAACTATAATTAAACCAATCTTAATTAGCAACTTCTTTGAATACAAAAAATAATGGTGGTATTCTGATAGTGCAAACCTCATATAGTTCAGCAAGACCCTTCTTGCTCTTACTTTCATCCTGTTGAAATATATTGAATTATTGATAATGGTAAGACAGCAATCACATGGTTAGCTATTGTAATCATCGATGAGATTTGTTATTGGACAAGAGTAAAACTATACCAGCTCCTTTTGCTCCTTTGGAGCTTTAGTTGGCAAGGGAGGAGGCTTTTCAACGTCATCAAAATGAACACATACAAGGAATCAACAAGCAAAGCTCCCTCAGTATTAGTAGCACACGGTCACAAATACAAAAATATATGCCCAGACAATTCCACAGGATTTGTTCTATTTATTCTCCACTGTAGCATTGTAACAATGTTAACTAAGTTGCAAGCCTGCCTATTACACCATGTCCAAAAAGGAAACATGTACCTCTATGATTCTTTTCTTTATCATCTCTTCAAGAGAAGCAGTGACTTCCTCAGTGATTACTGGGGCAGGTCTTACATTGTGCTCAAAATCAAGGTCCACTTCTAGAGCACTGTTTTTGGGTCTGCTGGAAGCATTAACCTACAAGAACAATTCAAGTGGTTTCGTTACAATGAATTGATGATTAATGCCAGAATGATTTCTAAGTTACAAATATATTTTATTTTAGAAACTAACGAATGAATAAGCATATTATCTATTACCTCTCCCTGCATGGTCCATGTACTAGGTTCAAGATTAGCTTTCTCCATTTCCTCTATTTTAGCATGCATCTTCAGGAGCGCCTTCTCGTGAGTTGATAAGCCCTGTTCACCCTGCAGAATCGGAAAAATATGTTGATAAACTAGTATAAAATGCCTCACTTGTTTATATTGAAGTGAATAAATCTAATACTGAACTAACATTTCCATCATTATTTTTGTCATCAACTTCCAATTCATGTGGTTCATCCTTGAATTGAACTTTCTTGGAACCACCTTTCTTCTTTACTTTTTGGTCATTCCCTTCCTCAAAGAACTGATTATACCTGGAAAAAACACCTTTGCTGGTCATAGCATAATATTATAAATGCACAAATATTAAAAACAACCAAAGGCTGGGCATAATGTTTTAGTTTTGCTCAGTCCAACCCTATGGAAGCTTGTAAAGACTTCACTGGACAAATACAGGTAAGGCAGGAAATAATGACATAATGCACTTAATGTGCATGATGATCTTGGAACTGTCTAATCAGATCCGTTATCCTTCTATGGACATTTTCAGTGGTAAAAAGTAGACAGAAATTACAGCTCAATTTTCTTTCAAAAAAATACCAACAGTCTATGCTATATGCTAAATGCAGCAAGAGTCTGCAACCTATTGAAACGCTGTCAGCATCAGCTAGCACACCGTGGAAGAAATTAATGCTCCTAACTAGTTAATTATATGCATGGGCCCATCAACCTGGCCAAGCCATGTATATGAAGGGTGCACATATAACCTTTTTGTACATGGCATATGATTTTTTTGTAGGTAAGTTTATTTGCTATGATCCTATCAGTTACGTGAACATGGCAGTTTTTCCGCAGCAAACTTGTTCCATTCTATTCCTACATGGCCACACAGGTGGTCATACATAGATATTCTAATGTTCGACAAGCTTCTTGTATGATTTAATCTAATTGTTTTGACCCAATTTCTTTTGCTATCATCAATTTTTTAACAGTTTGTGTGAAAGAAATATGTCTCTTTGTTATATTTTCTAATTTAATTGAGTCCATTCCCATGCAATTATTTGGAGCCAATTGTTTTCATACTCCATTTGCCTTTTTATGCCCTTTCCTGAGTTATTGACCTCATAAAAAGACAGCCTGATATCTAATATATTGTCATGACAGGAAACCTAAATAAGTCCAATTATGCATCAAGCATGAAAATGATGAAATAGGAAAAGATTGTGAACTGTGAAGAATTATTCAAGTGATTTTATGATTAAAATTTACAAATGACTACCATTTCCATCTCTACGAATATCATACCAATCTTCACAAAAGCAATTCAAATGTAGTTTAACTAAAACTATCAGATATCCCAGTATAAGTATTTAACTGCTTAAAGATAAAAACAATGTGGAAATCAAGATGTTTTTGCATTTTTCCAATCATTATATGAGCATTCTCAGAAATTAGTAAAAGGGCTTACATTATACCTCCACCTGCATCATCTTCTTCTTCTTCATCATCGAAGTCTTCCAACTACATTAATAAAAAAATGATACTTAAGAAACATATTTAGCAAGCATGCATCTTGTGTAAAATTGTACCCAATTCTAAATTCCAATATAACCCTATTCGTTCAAGCAGCAAACTATTTTAAACTTATGCCATGTGCTCAATTTCCTGAGCTAATCCTAACCATCGAACCCTTTCACTTTTGCGTCTACAGAAATCCTAGGCTGTATCCTGAGATACTTGCTATTCTGTGGTTCTATATATCAATCTTCTTTATCAAAGCTAAAACTGGTCCCTGTGAATTTAACAAGGGATGTGAGTATAAAATGCTTACAACCAAGTGTTCATCGTCATCTTCTTCATCCTCGCCGCCCTTGTCCTCATCCTCACCAACATCCTCCTCGTCCTCCTCATCGCTCTCCTCCTCCATCCAGTTCTCTGTTTCCTTCTTCCCTTGCTTGGCACCCCCACCGTACTCCTCTTCCTCCCCCTTCTCCACGAATTCCTTCATCTCCTTTATCTTCAAGAACTTGTCCTCCACTGCATTCCCTGTTCCACCCTCCAATCTCTCTGTGTCTTCTTCCTCTTCCTTCTCCGATTCCTCTTCGTCATCTATGTCGTCCAACTCCTTCAATTCGTCACCCTCACCATCCTCCCCCTCCTCCTCCTCCTCCTCTGACTGCTCCTCTTCGGCATTAGCGGTCTTCGATTCCGGATGAGGCGGCGGCTGAGAGGGGGGATGCTGTTCTAGGCGGCGGAGCTGGCGGCGCAGGTGGGGAATGAGGGGGCGGGAGAGCAGCTCAATCTGGGACCAAATCTGCTCGGCGTCGAAGGCGGGGCCTGCGAGGAGGTTGGAAAGCGGAGGCGGCTGCGCAGGGGAGAAGGGGACGAGCGAGGAGTAGAGGTGCTTCGAGGCCTCCCGGGCGGCGGCGGCGAGGTCGGCGGACGGGGAGAGGTAGAGGGCCGGGTCGGCGTCGCTCAGCCGCCGCAGCGCCGCCTCGCCCTTCTCCGCGGCCGTCTTCGCGTCGAACGGCTCGTCCAAATCCATCGCCATTACTGGGTGGGAACTGGAAATCGTCGGAGCGTGTGAGGAGCGGGAGAGGGAGGCGGAGGCGAGGAGCAGAGGAAGGCTCAGCTAGGGTTTAACGGGAGGGAACATGATTTTTTTTTCCCTTTTATTTTCTCTTGCGCAGACATATTCCGAATGTTTTCCGCATGACTTATAATGTACAAATTTGTCTTAAAAAAAGGCTATGAATGTGCAAACAGGTCGATCGGGCTGGCATGGCCTCTTAAGGCATGTCACCTATAGCGGGCCATATCGTATCGGTCCACGTGCCGATGTCTCCGTCCAGGCACGTCCTATGAAACTGTCTTGGCGCGGCCCAGGAGACACGTGTGGCATCGCGGCCTCACCCTCACGCGCTGGGCCGGCCCAGCCTGGCTGCTGCGCTGGCTCCGCGCCTCCATGTCGCACCTGTTCAAAATTCAAATGGGCGTGGTCGGGCGGTCGGCGGGAGACCGATAGGCCGACTGAACAGTCTAGCGTGGCCTAGCTCCAAGCGAGATCGAACGGCGTCAACGCTGACATCGGCCCGCCAAAGAAATAGATCCTAACCCCAATCTCTGTTCCGCCGCCTGGCGATAGGGCCGGGGGCTGCTGTCGGTGATGTAAGAACAAGGGTCCCCTCGTGTGGTGGGCATAGGACAGCTTAACACCACATCACCATTTTCTCGAGCACGGGAGACAGCATGGGCCCATCGTGGGGCTTAAGCACTCCCCCCGCGCTATGGACAACGTTGGAGTATGACGAGGGCACTGAGCCGCGGCGAAATTCGAGTGGCCACCAACCCAAGAAACACCGTCCGAGGTCCCGAGCAAGTTGCTCGGGGGCAAGTACCAAGCCATTGACTAGGATCGCCCCCAAAGGGTGGTCCCGACGTCCTCGAGCATCCGTGGGCCACAAGGTCCCGCAAGTCCATGCTTGGGGATAGAGTGGTGTTTCCTGAGCACCTGCAGGCCACGAGGGCCCGTAGGTCTGTGCTCGGGGACCGAACCGCGCCCAGCCATGTGGGACAGCGGGGCAGTGCTCGGAGGCCAAGCGACACCTCTGAGACCCCAGACGCCACGTAGGCAGGTAGTTAGCCATAGCATTCTCGTCTACTCCGGCTGCGTGAAGAACCGTGTAATATACTTGTAGAAATTCCTTGGGGTCCGTATTGCCGTTGTACTTCTCTATCGCTCCTAGTCAGAATCGAGCAGGCCACCTAACCTCCCGAAAGGTTGGGGTGAAGGCTTCGCATCTTATCTCGGGTAGGAAAGTGGGTCGTTGGCTAGGGGACCTCCGACGTCGTGGATGTTGGACGGACAGGCATGATGATGATGACGACAGATCGTTGGGGGCACCAGCCCTCTATGGTCGTCGGTCATTGTCTTGTTATCGTCCTAGGCTTCTCAATCGATTACGACAGCTGAGGCCATTGCTATGGCTGTGGTCGTTGCGGCGTTCTTGATTATTACGGTGCTCCCGCCTTCTGTTCAAGTCGTCACGGAGATCTTGATCTTGACGGTCGTTGCGTGGTTGTCAGTTTCTCCACATGGGTGGATTTTGCCGTTGCCAGTTATGCTGGCGATTTCCACCGGTTGCATCTTGATGGGGCAACTTGTCATTGCATGAAGGTTCACGATGACCAAACGAGACATGGTTTTCGGTTGATCCCTCAGCTCCTCCCTACTTGGCTCTTCTGAAAGCACTATCTAGATTGGCGATTGTGGCACACATCCTCTCTATCTAATCAGTACTGGTGGGATTAACTGTTAGATCAACTAAAGGTTGGCTCAACAGTTGTTTAGCTC
The DNA here is from genome assembly GCA_003991445.1 of Oryza meyeriana var. granulata. NCBI lineage: Eukaryota > Viridiplantae > Streptophyta > Magnoliopsida > Poales > Poaceae > Oryza > Oryza meyeriana. The sequence continues at coordinate 161,399 of RYFJ01000909.1, forward strand.
CGAGAATCTGCTGAGCGGGTGTAGTCAGATTGTCTTGTCGGGGAGGTGTTCTCGCGGGAGTTCTGTTCCCCTGATCACGAATCTTTCCTTCCTCGACGGAGTTAACCACACCATCTTGAACGGGAGACCTGTCGATGACCCCGACATCTCGGTCTGGCATGGAGTCTGAGGACTCTTCTTCATCCAGCCCTTGAAGTACAGATGGCTCGTCGGGGTCTGTGTCGACAAATCCCACTACTCAGTTCGAGAAACTTGTTGTGTCTTCATCATCTGACTTTGTTTTGTCGGATCTGGTTCGACAAGAGTGGGTCGAATAACTCTTGCTGGAATCTTCTTGGGTGGGCGCATCAGGTTGTCGACCTCCTTCAAGAACACCTTGCACTCGCCCAGGGTATGAGAACTTGTCCTGTGAATCGGGCACCATTGCTTTTGAGCCGAGGTCCTGCTGTCAGATCTGGTTGCAGTCTTTCTGACCTTGGGCTTTGGGATCGGCTTTGTGAGAAAGATTGGCAACTTTGGTAGCACGATGGTGCCGGGAAGGTGATGGATCCGACCTGAAGGAAGATGACTACTGGCTGGTTATGGTCTTCTGGCCAAAGCTATAATAAAATCCTTCGTCGCAAAAATTGCTCGTTGAAGACATCTTGACGAATCCTTCAGAATACCAGCCCCCCACCTGGCGCACCAACTGTCGTGGGGTTAGATCCAGACTATAGTATTTGTGGATGTAGGAGTCGTCTAGTACTAAGATATTTGTCGATATGCAAAAAGTAAAGCGGGGCATGGGATTATACTGGTTTAGGCCCCCGGATCGGGTAATAGCCCTATTCCAGTTTATATGTATTAGATTAGATTTTCACTAGGTACAAGGATTTGTATGGCATGGCTACCAAATCTACCAACTATAGACGATGGGATGTAGTAGTCGACGACTTGGCTGAAAGCTTCCTCTAGCTTGGTGTTTCCGGGCTTGTAGGCTTCTAATTCGATGCCCTTCCCTTTTAGGAGACATTGTATATATACTGATAGGTGATCCCTTCTTCAAGTAGAACTCGGAGATTTTTGAATAGGATACAGGCAAAGTAGACCTTGTCGTAACTGAGTCAGACTACAGAGTCCTCCTCTATCCGAAGTACGTTTCCTTCTCTGTCTGTGACTTTATCCATATCCGATTTTCACCTTTCGTATATCATTAGATATGCGGTATTCCTAGTGGCCTATGTCCATGTACGTGGGGGTATGACATATCCACAATACTGACAGGCCCCACGGTGGCCACAATGGACAATATAGAGCCACAGCAATGGTGGATCTGGTGTGGATAAGAAATGGTGAGCTCGGAGCGGCAGCCTCGGCGCGCCACATCATCCATCCACGAGCGCCATCGTTCAGGTGATGGATCCGCATTACCGCCATTGCTAGTACTGAGACTGGCGTGGAAGGAGCTCGACGGACTTGCTCCACCCGACCATGAACTCCCTACCACAACGCTACTGTTGCTGTTGCTTCGACGAAGGCAGTGCGATTGTTGCTACTACTTCGACAGCGCGGCTTATCAAGCTCGCTAGATCTGGCCACCACCCCATTGAGCTTGTGTAGAGGAAGTGGCCCTTTGGTGGCCTTAGCTGATGCCCGTCATGGAAAGTCGGAGTTGCTTGATCTTTTGGCGGCATGCTTGACAACGATGATGCGTTTATTGTGAAGTCAGAGCTGTTGTGTCATGAGGGTGGCAAGCTTGACAACGATGACACGTCTTTGCAAAGTCAAAGCTGTTGTGTTGTTTGTGCGGCAAGCTCGGCAACAATGCCCTGTGTTGGGCTCCATCGTTGTTTAGTTGATAGCGGGCTAGTGTTGTAAGTTGTGGCATGTGGTGTGTTGTCCAGCCGTATGAAGTTTCTTCTTTGAGGTGCTTGGCGAGGTTTCTCCTTGTTGAGGGGTTGTTTTTCTTTTTGTTTTAACCTGTCTCGGTTTTTACTTCTACTTATTTCTTATTTAAATATAATTGATAGTTCTCTTGTCGGTTTAGTTTTAAAAAAAGAAGCTAAATAATGTGATACTCAAGGGAGCACCAGAACGGCACCACCTGTGCTCGATCTCCTCTTGGTTGCTGTCGTCTTCCACATCTTTCTATCTCTTATGCTCGTCGTGGTTGTAGAAGAAACATTACAGAACTGCATACAGACAAGTTTGTAAACTAGAAAACTCTGGATGAAGATTTAAGTTCTTGTCGATCATTAATTAGTGGTGAGAATATTTACCTCTTATATACCATGCAGAAGCAATCTCTGAAATGGGTCTTGGGACATTCAGTACAAGCATACGTTTACCACTAGAATCTTCGAAGAAGGTCCTAATTTGTTCCTGCAAATGTGAAAAACAGATAGTGCAATATCACGCAGCCGTCAAATGATAGGAAAGCGTGGCACATTATGCTTCTCAAGTATGCCGCATGCAAGCACACACACAAAAAGTTTTAAGTTTCAAAACACACACACACACACAAAAAGTTTCACAAGACAGCAAAATGATGACAAACTAGCACTGAACCGTCTCATTTCTGAGAATGGGCATATGTTGTCTTAAATATTAGTGTTCAAAGAAACTCCTTTTTTCTCAATATGTGATGTACTAATTCTTAGCAAATCCATCTTCAAATTATTTAACTAATGAAAAAATATTGTATTGATATTTCTTTAATTAAGGAGCCTGCAGACTTTATATTAGGCACGAGCCTCCATATTTCCTGTATTTCCTGGTTTGGCCCTGTGAGTATACATGTCGAACTTGCAAGTATTGACAGTATTTCACGGAAAAGATAGTTGCAAGACATAGAGAAAATGAAAAAAACGGGAAAAGAAACGTAGATATGGAGAGAGTTTGCATGTGGCGAATGGCCACTACTAGCCAGGCGTAGAGACGCCCGGTAAGTTGGCTTGAAAGCAAAAAGTCTCATCATCTGTTTATTGGCCTATCAATTTTAACCAAAATTTAAATTTTATGGTTGTGAAGATTTTTTATTGTGATTTATTTTTTATACCGGCTTTTAAATTGTAAATAATAAAAAATATAAAGGTTCTACCTATAAAATAAAAATATTTTTGATTGTTTTGTTTATTTTTTCACGGTTGATCAGCCAATTTAGCACGTGGGCTCCAGCCAAGTGCAAAGCGTTTCACCTGGGCTGGGCTCAAACGAGGAGGCCGCCAGGCCGTGACCCATGCGAACTTAGAGAAAGGAGCCGAAGCGTCGAGGCGGAAGGCGGAAGGCAGAGAGGCAGTGGCACGGCGCGGCGGTGAGGGCGAGGGGAGACAGGGAGAGGCGCGCCATTGGCGACGGAGATTCTGTCGCCGCGCTGATTGTGAGCTGCGCCCCGCGTCGCCATCAGCAAAACTCTTCTCCGGACGTACGTACGCCGCCTTCCTCCTCCCTCCTCTCATCTGAAACCCTAATCTGACCAATAATTTTGTGGCGGAGCGGAACACGAAATTCCACTTCGTACCTCAAAATATTTTTGGCAAATCAGGTTACACGTTGATTTATTGAAAAATGACTAGATCGATCTGGTGAGCAGTTCTACTTCGCTTGATTTCTAGACTAACTTTTTCTTTCTGTCTAGACTAACTGACAAATGAATAGGAGAGAACGCATTACGTATGATCCAATGGAGGAAAGTCTAGAGTTGACCATGTAGATGGTAAGATTTACTAGCTAGGAACGATGAGGGCTCATGTTTCTTCGGTTGTATCAAGTTTTGAGGGAACTTTCTTTTCTTTGTGGCAGACAATACACATGTATCTAAGTTGAAGTTCTTGGATAAAGGTGGATGCAATCTAAGGAATATGATAACTGGTATAAATTTCAATAGATTAGGTGAAACAGTTAGCTGGTATTACAGACTAGTCCTCCATGACATAGTGGAGCTAAGAAAATAGCTTATGCGGTCACCTAGTTTGGAGACTCCTACCCAAATTATCAAGATTGGCGAATTACGTGTTTGTGTATGCTTGATAGATCTACCCCTTGTGAATTGGAGATCTGAAAAAAGATATTAAAAGGAAACAGTTATGCTTAATTCTAATGACATTGTGGATTTTGAAGTTTGTATATTTTTCAGTAACTGTTTTGAGTCCTATCCAACAGATTCTTAGAGTGAAGAGTATTTACTCTTTTACTTTTATAAAGTTGATTTTGGACCTTACTAGGTCTTGAACCATCACCATTGACATAAAACATGTATTTGCAACCTTTTAATTAGTAGATCTGTGTTAGTTTCATGGTGCCGCTTTACTGTTCTGATCCACATTTTGCATTTTTATTAAAAAAGAAATTTATGCTTCAGTGTTGGGAAGATGCGGAGGGGTGATTATGATCTCACAAGAAGCTTGGAGAGGAATGAAAAAACTGCTTATTCGGAAGGTGTCCAAAGAAGAATAGAAGTGCTTTTCATGAAAGCAAGAAGGATTTTTGCAGTGAAGTAGAGACAACTGAATCATTGGCTTCGGGTTAGCTGCTCCTTGCCTATTTTCTGCACATGTTTCTTATAGCTCTCTCTGAGCATTCACAATTGTGTTGTATCATGTTTGTGTAACTAGGTGACTTGCACTGCAAATCTAATCAAGGTGTCTTCTGGAGTGAGCTCAGTGGAGAAATTGCAGCTAATCTGTCTAAAAGTGTTTGTTTCACTTGCTTTGCTTGATGGTGATTATATGTGCTGTTATACCCCTCTTACTTTTCCAGGCGTATATATAAACACCGCTAATTATTAATGATTTAAACTACAATCTTGTGTAGGACAAACGGTGTTATTTGTATGCTCGGGCATAGCTGTACCATGTAAGGGAGATATTACAAGGTTGCTGACCTCAGCAAGCTTGCTTAAAGCTTTTAATGATAAAAGAAAAGACCATGATAACTTGAAGGTTGGTGCTGCTAACCATCCTTTACTAATTTTTGTTCTCACATAGGGTAGTTGTGATCATTGCTTACTCGTAACTTGCTTTTTCATTATAGATTGAAGTGCACCATGAAGACAATGTTGTCATAGGGTTTTTGAGAGAATATAATTTAGATCACAACATTGCTGCTGTCGTCATTGAGAACTTACCTGATCTTCGTGCTGTGCCTTTCGACTACACTCGTGAATTTGTGCCCCATAGCAAGGTAGTAGCTCTAGGCCGTGACATCTCCGGCAAATTAATGTCCACAGGAGGGTTATTAATTGGTGATTCAAGCGGATCATACAATGATAAGCTTATGTCGTCCACCTGTAAAATCTCTGAGGTACAACCTTTTTTTTTACCACTTGTGAGGTACACTTGCATTACAAATAAAATATTTAATCTGTTTGTGTTATACATCTCGGAGGCAATAAGATGATGCTTTTTCCTACATAACTCCTGTGGAGGCCATGGGCCCCGGGTACCTCAAGGAGGCAATACGACCACTTGGATAGAGAGTGGGCCGACCCATGCAATTAGGGATATGGTAGGACTCGGCTTCATGTAACCTTGTATGACAAAGAAAGGGATATAATTCTAACCGGTTATATACCTCCTCGGTATATAAGGAGAGGTAAGGAGCCCCTAGGGCAGAGAACAAACGACATAACCAATCTCACCAGAAAAACAGCGAAAGCAATATACAACAGCTGGAAGCAGGGTATTACCTTTCTTCGAGGGCCTAAACCAGGATTAATCTTTATGTCATTTTGAATCCATCGATTTTAGGTCTGACGAATAGCCCCATATTCAGTATTGTCGATACAAAATATCGACGCTAGGTAGGGGCTTCGTCAAGATTATCGTCATCAAGCCCGATGGATCCAACCACAGAAGTCGACGGCGCCAGCTTTATCCCCGAACAAGCCATCAGCTTTGGGAGTCTCGACTTCGTCGCCGACATTCGGCAATCTCATCTTGTCCAACTCGGTTTTGACCTGATTGGCTAAGGACCAAGCCGACCCAGCGTCAGTTGGCTTACTCAACGCCGCAGCGGTTTTCAACAGCCTACTCCGGTGATACCTGAGATCTACGAGTTCTAGGACAACTCTCTCTCCTAGTGTTTGACTCGGATTTGGCTCCGAATCGGTCCAGATCGGATCTAGAGGAGACGAGATCGTCAATCTCTCACTTGGACTCGACAATGCCGCAACCATCTTCAACTCAAATATGATGTGGCAAGACCAATCCTCTGGAATTCAACTCGGACCCGGCCTAGAGCCGCTCGGGATCGGGTCCAGGGAGGTTGGGGTCATTATCACACCATTAAACTACTCCGAGTCTGATTCCTAGTTGGACAGTAGCTCAAGAAGTTTTTCTCCACCACGCAAAGTCTTCATGGCATTGAAGGGATCAACCCCGACACAAGACGCGCGCCGACTACGCGATCAGCAGGAGGAGGAAGCTTGCCGACTGCGTGAGCAATAGGAGGAAAAAAATCGACGCCTGCAGGCCGAGCGCGACGCTCGCAACCGCGATCTACGCAAGACCGGCCGAGTAGCTCAACAAGAGATCCTCCAAACTAGGGTGAGTGACCATGACGTCTTTGTTACCCCCCAACAAAACGTTGTGGCCGTTGCTACACCCCTGGATACCCTATAGTTGGGGCCTGATCACAAAGCAACGCTGACAATTGCTAGGATCAAGACTATGATAACAGCGACAGCATGTCAACAACGTCAGCAAACTAGAGACACCTTTATCCCATCCTACAAGACAACTTTAGATGCTGCAACTTCATCCACCGTGGCGTGACGCCGAGCGGCAGGTTCTGACCAATGTCGCTCGGAGTCTAACCGTGCATCACAAGGTCATACTGATGATCGACGGCGGTATCAATATGACGGGCGCCGAGTAAACCTTGACGCCCGAGAGCAACTATGACGTGATCTCTGCCAGGATATCAAACGCTCGACGCCAAGAATGCGAAGAAGACGAACGAAGCCAACTTCAAGACGAGAACGAGCATTTCGGCCTCCACCATGAGCGGTTTCATCGCCATAGTCGGAACCAGAGCCCCCACTCGGACAAAGGAGTTCCAGCATTCTTGCACGAGCTACAACAAGTCGACTGGCCCACGGGCTTCAAACCAACTGGCATAGAGAAATACGATGGTAAGACCAACCTGGAATCCTGGTTGACCGTGTACATCTTGGCGATTTGAGCAGCTGGAGGCAACCACAAAGCCATGGCAAATTATCTCCCCGTCGCTCTAGTTGACTTATCATGAACATGGCTAACGGGGCTTTCCAAAGGGTCTATTGTCTCATGGGGGGAACTCTGTGAGCGTTTCGTGGCTAATTTCCAAGGAACCTATCAGAGGTCAGCATCCGAGTACGATCTATATCAGTGCTATCAGAAGGAAAACGAGTCTCTCCGGGACTTCATCAAGCGCTTTTCTAAGAAAAGGAACTCTATCCTAAGATCAAGGACGAAGTGGTGCTGCCTTTCGCAAGGGAGTCAGAGACACTCCATTCATCGCCAAGTTCACTTGAAAGCCGCCTAGCTCCGTCAAAGCTCTCTTCGACATGGCCAACAAGTGCTGATTCAGCCGACTAATTGCCGAGGCACTCGACGACAAGGAGTCTAGACAGAAGGAATGGTGGGACACTGAAGACGCGGCCCCATCTAAAGCCGGGAACCGCAAGCGCAAGTCAGAAGACATTGTGGCCACTGTCGACCGTACCCGACCGTGACCCCCAAAGACGGACGACTACCAGAAGGTCATGAACGTGCCATGCCCTTTTCATCCAAAGGGGAAATATGCGGCCAAAAATTGTTTCATGCTCAAGAAATTCGTCACCGAGCAAACATCCACGTCTGGCGAGCCAAAGACAAGGACAAGCCGGTCTTGGACCCAGCCGATGATTTCCAAAATCTTCAGGCTGAGCTCAATCACATATTCGGAGGGCCGTCGGCATATGAGTCCAAGCGCAAGCAGAAGCTAACCGCACGGGAAGTAAACTCGGTCTCCACCGACGCCCCCCAATATCTACGGTGGTCTGAAGTGGCAATCAGGTTTAACGGCACGGATCACCCTGATCGAGTGACACACTCAGGGCGTTATCCACTTGTCCTGGATCCAGTTATCAGAAACATCAAGTTGAAGAAAGGTTCTCATCGATGGAGAAAGTGCACTCAACATTCTTTTTGCTAAGACACTTGACGAGATGAAGATATCTCGATCCGAGTTATGGCCGAGTTATCTTCCGACATGCCTGGCGTACCAAGGGAGGTGATCGAGCGTTTCCTCAACGTCAAGCCGGATGCCAAACCAGTCAAACAACGACTATGATGCTTCACACAAGACCGCAAAGATGCTATCCACGAGAAGATAACTAAGCTCCTGGCAGCCAGGTTTATCAAATAGGCCTACCACCCGGATTGACAGGCAAATCTCTTGGTCCGGAAGAAGAACGGTAAATGACACATGTACGTCGACTATACCGACTTAAATAAAGCGTGTCCCAAAGACCCATTCGGTCTACCCAGGATAGATCAAGTGGTTGATTCAACTGCGGGATGCGAACTACTCAGCTTTCTTGACTGCTACTCGGGATATCACCAAATAAGCCTTAAGAAGGAGGACTGTCTGCAGACTTCTTTTATCACGCCGTTTGGTGCATATTGTTATATCACTATGCCGTTCAGGTTGTAAAACACTGGTGCAACGTATCAACGTGCCATCCAGCGGTGTCTTCACACTCAACTCGGGCGCAACGTGGAGGTATATGTCGATGACGTGGTGACCAAGACCAAGTTCAAATGCGACCTCATCGCTGACTTAGAGTAGACTTTTCAAAGCCTTCAAAGATTCAAAATGAAGCTAAACTTGGAAGACATTCGGGAAAACTACTTGGCTTCATCGTCTCACACTGTGGCATAGAGGCAAACCCAGAGAAGATCAACGCGATTATGAACATGGCTCCCCCGACTAGCCAGAAGGACGTACACAAGCTGACCGGTTGCATAGCAGTACTTAGCCGATTTGTTTCCAGACTTGGTGAACGGGGCATGCCCTTCTTCAAGCTCCTGAAGAAAGTTGAGAATTTTCAATGGACGCCGGAAGCCCAATAAGCCTTCGAAGACTTCAAGAAGTTTCTCAAATCACCACCCATGTTGGCATAACCAATGCCCTAGGAACCACTAATGCTATATCTTGCGGCAACCACTCAGATAGTCAGCACGGTTTTGGTAATTGAGCGCGAAGAGTTAAGACATATCCAAAACATACAACAACCAGTTTACTTTGTCAGCGAGGTTGATGAGGACATCCCTTCCATGGATACAACTCATTCACAACAAGGACCACTTACTCCACTTACTCAAGGATCACTTACCCGAGCTCGTGCTCGTCAACTTAATTACCAGGTGAATTTCTTCCTAGGTTCATATATTATTGAGAATAGTCCGCTACCTAATGCAAATGATTTAATTGTGATTAGGAATCTGGGAAAGGATGAAGGAAAGGGACCAAGTCAAGCAAGAATTCGCGATGGACTCGTTCTGGAATCAGATTCGGACTGCTACGATGGTACTAAGTTCAAACAGGCATAACTTCCTTATACGGACTCCGTTTGGGATGTTCTTGTACTTCATGGAAATCTTATGAAGTCTACTTTCCAACGGATCCAACCTCATCTTCAAATTCCATCCGAGCCGGCTACAATCATCAAAACAATCCACGTTGGTTCCTGAGTCCGAGTCAAACGGGTGCTTCGCCATCCCCACTTGGGCCCATTGGTCTTGTAACCCTAGGCATGCGCGTGGGACGTCCCTCCTTGTCGTCTCCCTATTTAAGAGCCACCGCCTCTCTTGTTACGACTTGAATTTCGTTGAGCTTAGGTTTAGCCATTGTGCAAACTTCTGTCCTTCAGTTGTGTCGGTCGACCACCTATCAAGACAACTTCGGGATCCCAACTTTGTGATTCATATTTACACTTTATTCATATTCGCAATATCAGATTGCCTACGTCCTATTCTTGCTAGTTCTTCGATTGCTTGCAGGAATTGAACCTCGTGTTCAGGTTGATCGCGCCGCCAGCGAGGTCAATAACATTTCGGAGTTGGTTCAGCGATTGCTTAGGCGCAAGCGACGTCGTGCGTTTGTAGTCGGATTGCTAGGGTCACCTCTACCAACAAATCGACAGATATCAATCTCATCGAAAGATTGGGCACCTCGTCCACATCAGAGGTCCTACGCGAATCCAAAATGCGATATCCCGAAGTCCAGAAGCTGCTATATGAACTACTCATTACTGTCCGGAAGCTGGTGCACTACTTTTAATCGCACCAAGTCACAATTGTCACATCGTTTCCACTCGGAGATGTTCTTCACAACCGCGAAGCCACCGACCGAATCGTTAAATGGGTACTTGAGTTGATGGTGTTTGACATTGTCTTCCAACCACAGACAGCAATCAAATCTGAAGCACTCGCCGACTTCATGACCGAGTGGACAGAAGTTCAGTCGGCTATACCTACGGACAAGCTTGAGTACTGGACAATGTACTTCGACGGTTCTCTATGGATTGGAGGAGCAGGAGTTGGTGCCGTTCTGATGTCACCCAGTGGAGAAAAACTCAAATATGTCCTTTAGATATATTTTCTAGTATCCCACAACGTCACCAAGTACGGAGCACTCTTCCAAAGGCTTCGTATTGCCATATCACTCGGTATTTGACGATTGGTGGTTCACGGGGATTCCCAACTAGTGGTGAACCAAGTCATGAAATACTGGACGTGCCTAGACGACAACATGACGACATACTATCAAGAAGTGCGGAAGTTGGAGAATAAGTTTGACGGGCTGGAAATTACACACGTTTTGCGCCAATACAATGAAGCCGCAGATGAGCTAGCCAACATGGGATCCAAGCGCGAAGTGGTCTCAACTGGAGTTTTTGTCGAGCAGTTATTGGAGCCATCAATCAAGAAAAAGCCTGATCTCGACCAGTCGGGGGCTGAGCCAGCAACAAAATCAATGGAAGTGCTCATTATTTCTTAAGACTGGCGGACTCCAATCAGTTGATTCCTACTAGAAGACGAGCTCCCAGAAGATCGCAACAAGGCCGAGCAAGTCAAGCGTTGGAGCAAGAGCTTTATCGTAGTTGGAGAAGATCTTTATCGTTGACATCACACTTGAGGAGGGCAAGCAGATACTGCAATCGATCCACTCGGGAATATGTGGCAACCATACTGCATCAAGGACGTTAGACGGAAAGACTTATAAACAAGGTTTCTTCTAGCCAACTCTAGTTGCCGATGCTAAAGACATGGCAATATCTTGGCCCTTTGTTGTTTGAGGGGTTGACATGGTTGGGCCAATCAAAAAAGTGTAAGGAGGGTTCACACATCTGTTTGTCGCGGTGGACAAGTTCACAAAGTGGATTGAGGAAAAACCCATTGCTACATAACTGCGGCCAGGGCAAAAGACTTCATCATGGGTATTCTCTACCGATTCAGAGTCTCCAATCGCATAATAACGGATAACGGTACTCAGTTCACCGGCGACATTGTGCAAGATTTCTGCGACGAGTTCGGCATAAAGATCTGTTATGCTTATGTGGCTCACCCACGGAGCAATGGCCTGGTCAAGTGTGCAAACGGCATGGTCTTACAGGGCATCAAGGCTAGGGTGTTCGACCGACTACGACCATATGCAGGGCGGTGGGTGCAAGAACTTTCATCCGTTCTCTAGTCACTTTGAACCACAGTCAGTCGGGCACCAGGGCAATCTCCTTCCTGATTTATGGTGCTGAGGCCGTGTTACCTATCGAGTTGGAGTTCGGCTCTTCGCGAGTTCGGGCCCACTCTGAAGACAAGTCAAACGAAGACCGACTGGTTGAGCTCGATCAGTTGGAGGAAAGAAGGGATATCGCCACAATTCAGTCGGCAAGATATTTTCAAGACCTGCGTCGTTATCACAATCGTAATGCCTGTGGCCGCGTCTTTTCGGTGGGAGATCTTGTATTAAGAAAAATACAGACCACTAAAGACAAGCATAAACTATCTTCTTTATGGGAGGGGCCGTTCATTATCGTTGAGGTGACACGCCCAGGGGCTTACCGACTGAAGACTGAAGATGGCGATCTAATCAACAACTTATGGAATATAGAACATCTACGTCTTTTTTATACCTGAGCATTGTATTCAATTCATATATATATAAATAAAGTTTTTTACTTTGACTCACTACGCCGATTGTTTCAACTGAGTAGTGAGTCAGGGGCTACATAATATTACATCTGTTGCTGTTGTTTAAACTAAACTCAAGTCTTTTTTATCTAAGTCACGAAGTCTCATAACAATTATGCTAACTTCTACCGTGTATAGACTTACTGGATAAACACCTTTTAAGTTGATCCATATCACTCGGTACAATCTAGCTAGTCGGATAAGACTAATGACGACTACGATAATTCAAGCACTCGGACACTCGAGCAGATCTTTACAACAACACAAAAGCGTATGCATTTACAATATATACAAGTTGTAATTGTTTTCCCCATACATAACCCACTCAGAGTTTGTCATGTTTTCTAGCAGTACAATCACAATGACAACTCATTAGCTATTATCTTGGTAGTCGGCCGAGCCAAGTTGATCAGTTCAAGGCCCTGCTCCGGAGTTGCACTATCGGCGAAACCCTCGTTAACCACCTCAATATCCACTCGGGGATAGAGGGACTTGGTCATTGCAAGGGCCTGGATAATGCCCAGGGTGGCGTGCTCCATGATATAGTTCTTCAAGACCACCGAAGCAGCTTGAAGCCGTTGGAGAACATTAGCTGGCGAGCTTAAGCTGGCACCGGCTTCCTCCTGTTGCATGACATCCAGAAGAGACTTGGCAGAGTCTACAATGGCACTCCACGAATCTTCAATTGCTTTGATTTGTTCGCCGAAGGAGTCGAACTATGACTACACCTTCACTTTGTAGCATGTCGTCCAAAGATAGGTTGTGAGAGGATCCGACTACTCAGTCAACTATGATTCAAAAGCAGACAAGCAACTTACTTGCAAACTTGGAATCAACCTTGGACTTCGCCTTCTCGAGATCTTCAAGCTTTTTCTTTAGACAATCAATCTCCAAGGACTGATTATGAATTGTAGTCTCATGGGCTACAGTCAGACATATCTAAAGATCAACAATTTGCAGAGGATACCAAGAGCTACCTGGGCAGTAGGAAGACTTACCCCGGATAGTCCTGATCTTCTCTCACTGCTCGTCACGTAGCTTGTTTACTGAGTCCCTCGGCTAGGTCTCTCTCTCCTTGCTGGTACGCTCGACCTCGTTCTTATCGGCTTGGAGCTAAGTAAATTAAGCGATCTGGGGACTGAATCTGGCAAATGCCCGACTCATTTTCTCAGACCGGTCAACGACTTTCTACAACCAGTCAATACCATGTCAACATGACAGTCAGCTACAAAGCTATATGATCAACAATGAAGTTGAGACAAGATTAGTCGAGCTGTTTACCTGCACTTACCTCGAAGCCTTGATGGTGGCCTCGTAGAGCTCAATCCGCTCCTTTCTAGCGGCCTCCTCGTCAGTTTCAGCGTATCCACGCTCCCATCAAGGTTAGTCCAGTGGAACACCCTAGGTTGATTGTGCGATGGGGCTTCAAGTCTGAGGCGAGGATGGAGGAGAGGGAGTTGTTGGCCTTGGGTCTTTAGGGGCACTAGTCCTGCAGCAGGCTCGGCGACGGACGGGATCTTCAGTCGGTTCTGCAGCCTCCCGACTGAGTGAGGCTGGTGGTTCGGCCGAGTGCATTGCTTCGCCCTCAGGGGCTGGGGTAGCACTCGGCTCAGGCTATAGCTTCTCTGCCTCGGCCTTAGTTGGGGCAGGGTTGACAATGGGGGTTGATGCCTCTGACCCTTTGGGGTCAGAGGCATTCGGCTTCCTGCAAATTCATACAGCAATCAAGATATTGCAAATCACTCCAAGTTATCTGAAGACAGAAGACCACATACCTCTACCCCTGTGTATCACGGGGGGAGGTGGTCAGCGAGGAGCCCGAAGGCTTACTCTAGGAGGTGGTGCTGCCTGATGCCGGGCTTTGAGGCGCGAAACCAGGTAGGGTGTTGCTAGGGCCAGCCGGCTCCGCACTCGGTGCGGCCAGTTGGGTCAGTGGTGTGGTCGGCGCGGCAGCTGGAGCTGCGGTGTGTCCCTGATCCTAGGACTGCCTGACACCTAGTCAGCATGTTCTTAGGCTTGGCCTGGTCCTTCATAGGTGTGACGCCCAGAAATTCGTAACCCGAATTCTAAACATCCCCGTGTATTAAATCCCTGTCCAGAAAAGCTAGGGTACACAATACCAAGTTGCCATACAGAGTGCGTTTTACAAACAGAGTAAAATTGTCTTACAAAATACAGCGGCAAAAACAAATAAAGTCTATATACAACGAGCCAAGCGAAAGCTTCCATTCCACAGGCATCTTGACGGCGAAGCCAGCCTAGTTCTCTTGCTGATCCTCGTCTGATAGGCACTCCACCACACCGCGAGGGGGAAAATGGAACAAGACTGAATACCATCTACAGTACTCAACAAATCACACCCACAAATATGCACGATGCATGGGAGACAAAGATAGGCTTAGGGTTTATTTACATAAAAGCAATTGCAAAAAGTATTAGTTCGCAAACAGTAAAACGGTTGATTAATTGAACAACATTAATCCTCCACTGATTAACGTTACACCACGTTAAACAGGCCTAACCAACTATCTGAACTATACTAGTTCCATTAAGTCAAGTTAATTAAGTAAGGGTGAGACTAATCACGGTGAGTCTTAACCAATATGCCCATAACCGTGGGCGCGGCTATTTGAATAGATTTACTCTGATCAGAGGTGTATAATTGTACCCACAAGACACAGCCTCACACACGTTCCTGTGTGCCAGCGTGTCACCACGACACCCCGCGAGAGGCTATGATAGGACCATTCACGCAATCTCTCCCAAACCATCCACACCACGCTAAGGTTGCACTTGCTGCCAGGACACCCCACATCGGCCAGGCTACCCCCCTTGCGCCACAATGGATCCCGAAGCCGATCAACCCTACCTCGGGCCGACCCAACTCCATCACGCCAATCCTCACCATCAGTGCCTAGGAGAGGGAGAAGAGACGCTACAAGTCCAGCCGTTGCCCACGCTGGCTTGTGGAAACTATGAGTAATTGTTCAAGGGGTTCCCGTGAACCGGTCCTTAATTGCCATGGGTGCGACTAGCAAAACCATGCACCCACATCCCACCATTTTAGTCAAATTTTAGGAATTTAATAGTAATATGTCCAATGTTACATTTCTCGACATAGAGTCGAGTCATGAATGTAAATGATAATATTTAATTCCCAGGTGAACTAATAGTTTCTAAGCATGGCAAAGCATCCTAAGAATAATATTCTAATCATGTTGTTACCTAGGTGTCAAGGAACAAGGTTTAACAACTAAGGCATAATCTTATCTATATAAAGGTCATAATCCATACCACATGAAATAATAAAAACATGCATGTTTATTTTAATAAACAAAATATTTTAGCAAAAAATAGATACAAAATGATCAAGATTACAGTGTGACTTGCCTTGCTCAGGCTCGACGTAGTCGACTACGACCTTGTAGTACACGTGAGAGTCAACGGCGTCGGATTCTAATACATACAATGCACAAACAATTAAAAACAGTACATAGGAGCAGCCAAACATGAGTTGGAAATATTTTTAATGAATTCTTGGCATTTTTCTAGATTTAATGAAATTTGAATGGACTTAATCGGAGTTCGTATGAATTAGTTATGAATTTTTGAAGTTTCACTGTGATTTCCTATACAAAATTAATTTCTAAACGATTTATTGCGCATTTAAACGAATTAATGCGTCAGCGGACCATGGGGACCAGCGCCGATAGGCGGGACCCAGGGGTCAGTGGCGTATAAGAGGACGGCGCTGAGTGGACTCGGTCCACGCACGCGGGAGCGGCACGGGCGAGCGGGAACGGCCCCGATCTACCGAGACAGATCGGATGGCCCCGGCCTAGTTGGGAACGAGACCTGCCGGCGCATGCAGCGCGGTGATGGCGCACATGGCCCGATAGTCGCCGCTGGTGACCATCCGGCGCGACGGAGGGCAGTGGCGAGCGGCGGAGGAGATGAGGATTGCGGCCGAGTGCTCACTGAGGGCTTGCGGCGACCGGAGTGCGGCGAACGATGGTGAACGGAGGGAGTTGGCGGTGGCCGAGGTTCGGGATGCCGACGCCGACGGGGTTCCGGCGGTGCAACACGAGGACGGAGACACGAACGAGGTGTGGGAGGACCTGGCGAACGTGTTAGGAGAGAAAAAGACCGAGTGGGTCAACGGGAATCCGCGGCCGACTGCCGGTGGAGAGGCTTACCGAAAGGGGATGACGGAGAGGGTGGAGTTCCGGCGGAAATCCGAGGCGGCCAACTGCCGGACAAGGCACAGTGGGGCGCGGCGAAGCTAGCGAGCGTGATCACGGTAGTCAGCAATGTGCGACTGGAGTCGGTGGAGCACAGCGGCGATTCGGGAGCTTGGCGCGGAGGAGATTTGGGTACTCAGCAGGCGTGGGCAACTGAGGGGAAAGAAAGGGGAGGACGACGAAGGTTTTTAAGGACTCAGGCTGGAGAGATCGTGGCCGAGTTGGCAAAATTTCACAGAATTAAGGGCAGCGGCCACGGCGGCTAGTGGGCGCGATTCAACCGCGGTCGTAGGTGAGAGGGGCAGAGAAGGTGGGGGAAACGGGCGAGGACTCGGTCCGCAGCATTTGAATTAAGGGCCAAGGCGCGGGGAAGCAAGAACGGGCGGAATCCGACGGGCGAGGCGGCTCGATCCGCTCCGGCCGATTTGGTCGGAAGTTGAGGACGAAGTTGACATGTGGGGCCCCGTGCCCACATGTCAGCGAGAGGGGTGAGGGGAGCGGTGCGGGGAGAGCGGCCGATAAGAGGGGCCCAGTCGGCGGGGTGAGAGAGGGTGAGGGACGCGCGGGCGTGCAGGCCGCACAAGCAGGCCAGCACAGTGCTGGGCCGGCGGCCCAGCGGGAGGGAAAAGAAAAGAAAAAGGAAAAAGAGAAAGAAAAGAAAAAGGATTTCCAGTGCTCTTTTAATTCCGATAAGAGTTTTTGATTTATTAAAAATACTTCCAGAGCTCTAAAAATTCCAGTAAAAATCCTGTTAGTGTATTTTGGCAAGGAGAATATAGGAAAAATATTCCCAGCCATGGTAATTGTAACATACCAATATTTCGAATTTCGAAATTTTAACCAAAATAAGCTAATAAAAAGCCCTCGAAAGTAAAATCTTATACTTTCTATACAAATGAGTAAAATGAGAGGTAGATTTACTAAAGTAAATCTTAAAAGGGGGAAATGCTAAAACTTTTATAGTTAAAGTTTCTAATTTATTTAAAGACACCCTAGGTCACAATATACAATAATAAAAGAATATAAAGCACAGCTCTGGAATCCATAAATCAAATTTCTAAAACCATTGTAGGTCAAATGGGAATGGAAGTAATTCATCCAAATGGGTATAAGAGGTTTTGACCAAATTAAAATACCTTAGGGTTGGTGCATAAAGATTTTAGGAGTTAATCTACAAGAAACAGAAAATGTAATATGACTAAATATGTATAGATAAAAGTTTGACATAAAAATATGGAGATAAATAAATTAATTACCATTTCACGTGCAGGCTTTCTTTTGAATTGTTTTTGGATCTTAAAGTGCACTTTCATAATAGGGTGCATAAGCATTTGCATAGCCTAAGTAATTTCTAAAAATAATTCGTTTAACCTAAAATCATGGTAAAATTTTCATAAGCACTATACAACCCATTTAGTCTACTGTAAATTTTACATTATTTTATCACATCAATAAATACTTCAATAAAATCCCTCAAATCAGCAAAACTAGGAAGCTAGCTAAAATAAATTGGTTTAATTCTAAAATTCACCAAATAAAAATGAAGATTAATTAGGCAGTGCAATTCTACCAACAGGTGTGTCAACAAGAACCCTACCACCAGTAATTTTGGCTCAATTTAATTCCCAAAGAAATCACATAAAATGCCAAGTTTTAACTGCAGAAAATTGTGTTACTAAGCCGATTTCATCTTTTTGCCACATTAAAATTATAAGACCTCTAGCTTTCAAACTTGGCAGTTTGGTAGAAAATATATTCACCTACAAACATAAAATTTTCCAACCCCAGACACTCTCTGTAACTCAGTGAATTTATCAATGCAAAACAGCTGTTGGCACAACCCTCCACACTTAGCATCTAGAGAGCTCGTCTCCCATTTTACACTGCCAAGTGGGACCCACAGACATCCTGGACCCGCTGGTCAGTCTCAGACACCGCCCAAGTTCGCTCTCTACTCTAGGAACAGGCCACGGTAGCCTCCACGCGTCGACGCCATCTGTAGCCACCCAAGTCTCCACCGCCGAGAGAAGTTCACCATTTGACCGGCCACCTCGCCATCATCTTCCTCCTCTCTCCCTCTATCTGTTCCACGGTAAAACCAAGAGAAATCACCTCGGGTTCCTCGGGAACGGCATCGTCTTCTCCAATGCCGGCCACTGCTCGACTGCCATCGCCGCCGCTCGGGTGAGCTTCACCGCACTTCGACCACCAGAACATGATCCTCTTCCTCTAGATGACCCATTTTTGCCTTTTCTTTCCTAGGTTGCATCGGCCACCGTCATGGTCACCACCGCCATTGCCTCTGGAACGCCGCTGCCCGGGTTGTTGCTGTTCCGGCGAGCTCCGGCGATCCCAGCCCGAGCCACCTTGCCGCCAGCATCGCCTTGGTCCCAGGAGACTCTGGCCCCGACCAATCGAACTGCAACGCCGTGTACCAGGAGATCGACGCCGTCTTCTTCCCCTCCGGTCAAGTTGTCGCCGCCGTCGATTCGTCCCCTCTGGTTAGTCTCTGTTCGATTCCTCGCATAGACACCATCTCTAGGCGACCTCTAACACAATGGGCATCTTCCCTTGGCAGCTTGTCAAACTAATTGAGCCACAGCGGTGAACCCGTGGGATTTCACCACCGCCGGGCTGTCTTCACCGCCGCCGCCGCTATCCAGTGTTCCCCCTCCTCAGGCAATCGCATGGTGAGCGTCCTGGGAACCCATTGAAGCCTCTGCATGCCTCTCCCTAACAAAACAGTAGCCGCAAGGCCACATCCACCATATACCCGAGAACAACCGCCGCTCGGGCTCGTCTCCAGCGAGCCTCTGTCCACCTCTAGCCCTCGCACTTGCACCGATGTCTTCGCCTCATCTCCCTCTACCTTTTTCCTTTTGGCCGCAACCCAAGCTGCGCCGCCGTCGCCGGCGGCGACGGCAAGAAACTCGCCGGCCGCGCGAGCCTCTACTCGGCCTCGCCTCTCTCTGTTCCATCTCACTAGCGCGGGGGACCCACTCGCCAGAAGGGATTAGCGGCCGAGGACCCAATCGCAAAGAAATCAAAACTTCCGAGGTTTAGGATGTAAAACTTGTTAGACTGATTGGTGGACCCAAGGACTAGAATGAAAATACTAAAATCTAATAGCACTCTTAACGAAGACCACCTTCCACACGTGGCCGAGGACTGTGGGTTGACTTATGGAAATCCCGAGGACTTTTCTGCAAAGTTCCCTCTCACTGACCGGTGGACCCGACTGATTAAAAATCCAAAAAAAATAAAAGAAAATACTAAATGGCTTTATTATTTCACTGAAAAATATGCAAACTTCAGAAATTCATATCTAATCCATTTTAAATTTAAATTGGATGAATCAGATTTTTCTGGAATCACAAAATTATGAACTTTATTCCTGTAGAATAAAATCTAGGGAAATCGGTTCCTAAAATTCCTTAAAAGTAATAAAAATCATAAAACACATAAACCTTATATATAAATTTAACTATTTCTCATTACTATAAATTAAGGTTTGGTAAATTCATGAAATATTGATCTTTACTGCAGTGAACTAAAACCAAATTTCATTTATATGAAAGACACTTATATAAAACTTGTAATAGGTAAATACATAAATTAGAATACAAAATATGTATTGACTTCCAAAATTCATAGGAAATTCATATTAGCTCCAAATAACATGAACCCAAGTTTGTTAGCTCCAAAATATCTTGCCCTATATTTCTGTAAAGAGAAGATTACCTAAAAGTAATGCACAAAACACTTTTAGTATTTGTGTAATAGATGAATATTTTGTATAAAGTATAGAATGTACAAAAGAATTTCTAAAAATCATAGAAACTCTATTTTAACTCTAAATGAGTTACACCCAAATGGCAATAAGTTCACAGCACATCCTTCTCTAAATATATAAAGTTATATTTCATAGAAACATAGTCCTAAAACACATGTATATTAAATTATATGTATAAATACCGTATAGAAGCTTAAAACTTATAAAATTAATATCACCAAATTGGAAGTTGATAAAATAGAAACTTCTTCACCAAACCTCATCAAGAACCAGTACCAAGCCACTGCGTAGGTTCCACACATTTTAAAGTAATTTGGACATTTAATATTATTTTGTAACTAGACGTATTCATGTGTAAGTCTTCTAAAATTTATATCTCCGAAATGCAAAACAATAAAATAGAACTTCCTTCACTAAAAATCATCCAAAACCAATACCCATTCTTTATCTAAAGCTTACACTTAGTAAAACATCTCATATAATATCTCTAAAATTTAAATAAGGTATAAATACCATATTACGTGTATAGAACTTGTAAAATTCATAACTCCCAAACCGTAAATGATAAAATATAAATTCCTTCACCTAAATTCACTTTAGATCAGTAGCAACCTAAGGTATAAATCTCATGCATGTTAGAGCATTTTGGAGTTTTCGCATTATTTGCTATTTATTCGGTCGTACGTTATTTTCTTTCTAGAGAACGAATTCGATATCGGTGAAGAAGTGAGATAGTTGGTATCCGAGTATTCAAGAGTAAGGCAAGTATTCTCCCTTCCTCTTTGAACAAATTGAATCCTATGTTTTGGGGAATGAAATGTATTGTTTGTAAAATTGCATGCGTATTTGTGAATAACGGTATTTAAATTGTGGTAAATGGTAGTTATAACCTATTAGTTGTATGATCCACCTTAAAACATTGTACTCCTTGCTGTTTGTAACCTTAGGCTTGGTTCGAGTACTTGATTTGTACTCATGGGGGTCTATGTTAAGTTAACACTTGCTTATGCTTAGACATGCTTAGTAACATGCTAAATACTACAGTGATCATTATATACCTTTGAAAATGGAAATTTTATAACTTCTGGACAGAGGTGAAGCCTCTGGTTATTTGTGAACTAAAATGATGAAAAACTTGATTTTAGACTTGGGCGGCAAGTGGTGTGCATATGGAGTAGATGCACACCGATAGGGGGAGTGTTCGCCTGAGTCGATTAAGGACCGAACTCAGTGTCATTTCTCATGTTAAACAATACAACCACATGCGCTAGTATGGGATAGCCATAGTGGATTAAGTTACTTAATGTTTAGCCTTATATTTTGGTAGGTAGAGTAGTATGGGCAGTGCCTACAACGAACCGTAGGACTGTTCAGAGGAGCTACCTATATCCCGTAACGGAATAGGCGTCCAAGTTGGTCCAATACAACATTGTGTGCCTCGTGGGGAGCCGGGAAGGCTGCCGCCACAGCACTGGGTTAAGGCATGGGCCCGCCATCCACGGCATCGGGATAGCGCCCCGATGTGGAGTAACACACCTCGTGCTGGTGCAAGGCTAAATGTTAGGTAATGTAAAAGCTGTGTTATGACCTCTAGACTGCATTTAATGTGCAGAGTGTGGTGGTACTGACGGGTACCGAACAAACTAGAGTGATCATATCATGTGGGTAAAGTTGTACAAACTCTGCAGAGTCAAAACTAATCGGTTAGCCGTGCTCACGGTCATGAGCGGCATGGTTGTGTCCATTGAGTATAGATTTCTGTTTTTAAAATGCTTTATGGAATGGGATGGTTGGGTGAAAATTTTTACTGATCTATACTTGGTGATTGATGATATGATGATGAAATGGAATGGAGCTGAAGTATTAAGTTGTATTATAGTCTTGCTGCCAAGGAGGGTAGTGAAGTTTTTATTTATGAAAATCGATGCCATGATGTTACTCTATTAGTTTATTATGCAATTTGATTTATGAACTTCTCTTTCAAACTGTTGCAAAATAAAATTGGCTTTATGCAATAAAACTGAACCCACAAATAGCCGTCTCCTTGATTTTAGAGCTCGCATGTAGCGATATAGGATTGTCCTTGCCAGTACATTATTTCGGTAATATACTGACTCTTGCTTGTATGGTTATAATTCTTTGCTGTAGGTTGAGTGCTACGGGAATTCGTTACTTCTTCAGGATTGATTCTTTAAGGGGTCTACCCTTAGTCGGATTGCCTATGGTATGGGTAGACAAGCTTCCGCTGAATCATTTTATTCGCTCATTTGATCTATGTAACTCTGATGTAGTAAATTTAGTTTACTTACTTGTACAACCATTTATTATATACCATTGTTAGAGATGAAAGTGTGGACTAGCAATTATCCTGGGGCTAGTCTGCATGAGTATAGGCTTAGAACAGTTGAGATACATGGAGAGTAGTTCAACTGTAGACCATGTCCTCAGAGATATGTATCGTGTTTGGTCGCCACCTTCGTGTGGTTTGTGGGCATATCTTGCCGTGCGGACTGGTGTAACTATTCTTCCAAATATTTCTCGTATTCTTAGTCTGGCGTTTCGGTTGTTTTGCATTATAATTGGTGGTTTGTATGACAAGGCTGCAATGAGGTTGGATGGTTACAGTTTTATTTGGTTTTCTCTTGAGATCCCATCCAACTAGATATTTCGCGTTGTTGTACCAATTACCTCTTATAGTGCAAAAAACCGGGATGCCCACAGTAATTTATTATTTTGCATTTTCATATTTAATTAATTCATTTGGCCAATTTAAATTATTTTTCTTGGGACATTTTCTTAGGTATATTTTATGTGGCTATATTTAAGGGGAAACTCAGGGTGTGACAATAGGTTGCTTCCTAGCTCACTTAGAACTGGGTTGGTCGGCCGATGGGCTAGTTGGCTGTTTTCTTCACCCCCTAGTCGATGGGCTGGGAGGATTCGAAACAAAGTCGGCATTTTCCTGCAAACAATGCATATGAAGACAATCTCATACAATTCAAATTCATAGTAATCGTCACTAGCAAATATCAAGACAGCCAAATGTCAAGAGCTTACTATCGGCATTGGCCTACTCAAGCAATAGGGTTTAGGACACTCCTTGGCATCCAAAGTATCTACTACACCATTAACAAAATAGCACAGCAGGGTATCTATCACCATGTCCTTGATGACGAGGTCGGCACACTCCCGGGTTGGATCATTCTTCCCATGGTATTCATACTCAAGGTGGATCTTGGCTTTTAGGGGCTGCATGCGCCGGTTTTGGAATGTTCGGGCAACCTAAGGCCCGGTCAAACCTTTTTTCTTCAGAACTTCAATCTTCTCCGCCAGCTGCCGCACCTGCACCATTTCGGCCTTCGAAGGGAGGGCCGACCAGTACTTCAAGACCTTGGGAGGATTCCCAACAAAAGATGGCAGAGAGGGTTCTGGATTTGAACAGTAAAACCACTCCTGATGCCACCCTTTCTAGGTTTTTAGGGGAAGGTGAAGATAAACCTTCTTCATCTCATTCCGAAGTTGAAGCCCAGCTCCCCCTATGACTTGTGGGTTGGACTTGGATGGCTGGGGTTTGATGTGGAAGAAGTAGCGGAAAAGGTTGAAATAAGGATCAATCCCCAAGAAGGCCTCACAAAGAGTTACAAAAATGGAGATATGAAGGATGGAGTTAGGATTGTGGTCGATAAGCTCAATCAGATAAAAATCAAGAAGCTCCCAGAAGAAATCGGAGGTGGGAAGAGCAAAACCCCTATCAAAGCGATCTCGTGGTAGTCAGGGTTAGAGATTGTTTCATCTTTTGCCGGGCTCCAGTTGATGAGTTCTCTTGCTTGGAGGCATTTGTTCCTCTCCAGATACGCCAGCTTTGATAAGCGCGGGGTCGATGTTGGCCAGGTTCACGCTGGGACATGGGAAGCGTCGGATGGTGACCTCAGCATGATTAGAGCTAAGAAAGAGACATGAAAGTGTCTAAAGGGAGAGAATCGACGCTGGGTTGAAGGATTTTGCAGATCTTTGGAGAGGAGCTCGAGTTGTGTGGAAACCCTACCGACTGGGCTGCCATAACCTAGTGAATACCTTTATGATGACGATGTTTGGGGACGGAGAGCACGAGAGCTTTGCGCACGGATCTGGAAGATGAAGAGATTTAGCGATTTGGGGAAGAAGGAGGAATCTTTTCTCTCTCTCCAATACTTATAGGGCCACGCTGGGTGGTTGGCTTGGGCTGGCTTGCTCAGTAGTGGGCCAGAAGATATGAGTTCCTAAATAGCATGTCCTATTGGGCCGATAGCTAGTTGTGTTAAAATCACGATCTAGGTGCTATTTTACATGAGCCGATTAAAATAATCAGATATGCTTTATGATAAGCCTATTTGCTAGACACGTGTGTTCAGATATCTGTATTATTTAATAGGTATTAAGGATATATCCTTATAAGGATTGACAACTGGTCTCCATTAAAATTGAGGATGTAGGTATCTCTAAAGACACCTCATCACGCATTGGTCTTGGTCTATAGTGATATATGGCTTACATGCTTAGCCAAATTGCCACGAGCAAAATTCTAGTCAATATTTGGCTGAAGAGTCCAATTTCTGAGAAAAAATCACTTGGGAAAGACTTCAAGGTTAAAGATCTTTGACTTTATGTTTAATTGTTTCTCAATTAAGCACAAAGTCAGGGGTTACACCTAATAGGTGTGCCTATTCGGCGCATACTATTCATATTTTTTCCATGAAGCCCTTCATAGCCTTGTTGCCAGCTGACATAAAAAAGGACTCGGGAGAAGAAGCACTCGGATAAAGAGTACTCGGGAGCACTGTACTCGAGAATTCTTCACCGTTAAGGATGAACACTCGGTGTCAGCTGTGACTCAACTATGAGGTCATAGGGACTACTATGGAGGCCATGGGTCCCGGGTACCTAAAGGAAGCAATACGGCTACTCAGCTAGAGGGTGAGCCGGCCTATGCAATTAGGGATATAGTAGGACTTGGCTTCATGTAACCTTGTATGATAAGAAAAGGGATATAGTCTAGCCGGTTATTCTATGTTCTTGAAAGAAAATCCCTTGGGTGAGTTCGACTGGGATTCCTACCTTGTAACCTTGCCTCCTCGGTATATAAGGAGAGGCAAGGAGCCCTCTGGGGCAGAGAGCACACGACATAACCAATCTCACCAGAGAAATAGTGAAAGCAATACACAACAGCTAGAAATAGCGTATTACCTCTCTTCGAGGGTCTAAACCAGGATAAATCTTTGTGTCCGTTCGAATCCATCGAGTTTAAGTCCGACGAATAGCACCATATTCAATATTGCCGATACAAAACATCGACAACTCTTGTTCCATTTCACTTTATTTTGTCCAATGCAACTAGTGTTGCCTGTAAATCTATAATCCTATTCTGTTTGATGCCAGGTTTATGAAGGTGGGCCACTTTTTGATTCTGATGGGAACTTCCTTGGCATGAACCTTTACTTCAATACTGAGAGAACCTTATTCGTGCCAACAGCTCTAGTTTTTGAATAGTATGTGCACTGTATAACCGTGCATGAGGTTAAATTTGCTGCATGGTTAAAGTCTTTTAAGGCAGTCAAGTATGTTTTGCATATTTCAAATGGGACACCTATCATGCTCCCTCCTCCCATACAGGTTGTAATGAGGTTAGTTGTTCTGTATGCCAAACAACTTGTGGAACTTGTTGGTTTTGCAGTAATATGAATAGTTGGGTGTTGTTACTTTTGTTGGTTTTTTGACATTTGTAGTTCCTCTGGATTTCTCAATTTGTTACACTTTAATAGCAACATTGATTCTCTTCCACCTATACCAAGATGTTTCTCTGTCCTATTGGCACATGCACTACTGCCCTGTACTAGATTAGCCATATTTCTTGTTTCAATTTTGAAGGGTATTTTGTCTTATTTTATTAGAGAAAGGAACATTTTGTCCAAGTCACACTGCTATGATGTCTCGTGACGCTGGAGGTTTTATATAACATTTGCTCAATTCTCTTGTTTTCTTGAAATATTTATATCCATATTACTCCAAGGTCATGTTTTCTATATATTGTTTGTTCCTACAATTATATCCTTGTTGATGTTGCATATTAATGCACTGGTTTGATCAATTTTACTTTTGGCTACTCATGTCGATGTCTTTTACAGGGACGGAGAAAGTCTCACTGGTGAGATGCCTAACCCTCATGAAGGTGAGCACAGTGACACTTTGGGACTCTAGTATTTTGTTATTATGCAATTCATCTTTATTTGTATGTTATCTACTTGTAAAATCATCATAAATGGTGTAAATTTAGGTTTTACACTTACACTCTTGTGATAACTATCGACGAGCCTAGCTTTTCACAGTTGTCATAGAGCTAGTGTCAATCAGTTAACACCGTTACCCTATGTTCATGGGTATTTTCAAGCAGAATCAATTATAGTGTCTTGTAACTTTGGTTGTCATCACATATTGATTGCATGTGCTTACATTATGTATAGAATTTTATTCGAATGTTACGTATCATACACAATATTAGCGTATGTTAGTGTTAATTACTTGACCTATTGACATTGTTATGCCAGTACATAGAGATGTTCTTAACAAGGATCAAATTGGGGATCTAGAATCCATGGGCTATCCAGAGCCTTCAAAATCAATGTTGAATGGTAAGTCAATGCCTGTAAATATTGTGACTTTTCATGCATTGCAGGTTTTTTTTACAACTTTATTGTACAGCTTACAACTATTTTACCTTGTGTCTTCAACCAGATGGCATGATTTTGGTTAATACTTTTGAAGAGCCTTTCGGCGACATATGTGGTAAAGGTGTCTGGAGTGAGCTAAGTGATACTGTTGCCTCTAACATATGTGAAAATATTGTCGCACTTGCTTCATTCAATGGTGATTTTATAGTATTGTGTTGTTTACTATTTCATATTTTTATCTGATGATAGCTAACTAATGATTGAAATTATGATATTTAGGAGAAAAATGGTTTTTTTCATGCATTGGTTTTTTTATTGAATGGAATGAGTGTGCCAGTATTCTGACTTCAGCGAACTTACTTATAGATTTTGGTCTTCAATACAAGATTGTTGAAAACTTGAGGGTTGGTGCTTCTAATTATTCTTTGATCCTTGTTCTTTTGATGAATTGCTAAGAGTCTTAATTGTGTCGTTTGCAGATTGAAGTGTTGTTTCCAAATAAACAGCGCACCCAAGGAACAGTGCAACTATCGGAGGAGGAAACTCCAACCGTGGGGAGTCTAGAGACCCCCTTTTGAGTTCGGCCAGGGGAGTTGTCCCAGGACGGCTGCAGCGTCCGGTGGATATGTGCTCGGGCTCGGGGACCCGAACTGAGAGATGGCACGCAAGGAGACAGGAGAAGTAGATAGGTTCGGGCCGCGCGGAGGCGTAATACCCTACTCCTGTGTGTGTTTTGCTATGTGGGAGAATGTGGTTTGCTGTTACAAGATGAACTCAAAAGTGCTCTGGAGCTAGCCCTCCCTTCGGGAAGAAGAGAGACCGAGAGCGAGAGAGAGCCAGAGAGAACCAGAGAGAACGAGCCTCCGAGAGTAGCTCGAGAGAGAGCGAGAACCAGAGATCGAGAGTCCCCTTTACTTGCAGGCATGGATCCTCCTTTTATCGATCAAGGGGAGTCCACAGCGCCGAGTATACAGGCTGAGAGACAGCTAGCTACGATTTGTCTTGTCGCACGCATGCGGCCGCCTGTCGCGCCGCGCCGGAGGGACGTTGTTAACGCCAAAATTTGGTAAGGACCTGTATCAGATTCGGTCAAGAGGACGGTTGCAGTCGGATAATGGAAATTGATCCAAGAAGCAGACCGAGTCTGAGAAGGAGCCGTGAAGACCGCGCGTGGCAGTTAATTACTATAGTTATTAGGAAAGGGTTTATCTCTTTTAGGAAACCTGACCTCGTGTCCGGTCAGGTCTTGTTAGCGTTTTCTGTTATGGATAGGAAATCATATACCGTGTCCTATAAGGACTCATGTAACTCGGGGTATATATACGTATGCCCGGGGACCTTGTAAATATCAACTACAGATCAATACAAAATTCGGCGCATCGCCACCCTTTCGACGGGATCCTGCTTCTCGAGCCGGGCTGCATCGGTTAGGTCCGAACTCCTGCGAGAGGGTAAGTCTCGTCACCCCGGCTACCAATCGGCTAGGACTTCCTCGGTTAGGTCCGATATTCTAGTCGGTTTATGGTAATCGGCTTACCACGGTATATTCTACTTTATCTATGGCTGCATCAGTTCAGTTTGATCTCATAGATTGATTAGGTATATCACATCACGCGTGCATAGATTGTATCGACTCACTGGGAGCGATTTATCATCAGTTCGTGCTGCATCGGTTAGGTCCGACCTACTGAGCTGTTAGTGATAAGTTTGTCCTGCTAGGCCGATGCTTTGTATGCAGACGTCTTATCGGAGTGCATAGCCGATAAGTTATCTTCATCACGATCGCGTTACATCTATCGGCCCATTGAGTCATTGTTATCATTGTCAGTCTGTGCTGCAACGGTTGGGTCCGATCTACTAGACTGACGATAATAATTTTACTCTTGATGAGCCGATGGTGTTGTGTGATGGTGTTATCGGAGCGCTTAGCCGATAAGTTATCTATTAGAGCCGATTACATTTGTTCATTGTTTCATCCTATGCTCGCTCCATTCAGTAGTCGGTTAGCTTATCAATTATGTATCATTTACGTTATTGCATATTTTACTATATGCTCTTGCCTGTATTATTGTTACAATCGGTTAAAGATTAGCCGATGGGTTTATTCTGCCGATCCAAATACAAGTACAAGCAGGCTCCCGGGCACGACCCCAAGTAAGGGCCCGGGCATGAGCTCGGGTAGGGACCAGTGTACGGGCCCGGACAGCGGACGAAGATCTTGAGAGCCGATATGAGCAAGGGCCCGGATGCAGGCACACCTTCATAACAACACCAGTAACACTAGATCGTGATCAGCTAGGATCTATCTGATTTATTTATGCATTATATCTGCTTATTTTATTTAGCTTATAGCCGTTTTTTGAATATCCCTTCGATGATCGGCTAGCATGATGTTTGTTTATTATTACGATTATTACTCTTGCCGTCATCGGCTTTAAGCCGATGTATAAGTGCTACGGTGTGCATTGGCCATCGGCTGATGAAACGAGTCTAGATCGGCTTCCAGCCGATTGGCTCATTGATCTAACACTTTCCTCCTTGGCTCATTGATCTAACACTTTCCTCCTTGTCAATTGCAGGGTCAAATTGACTGGCACGCCTACGAACCTCAGACTTTAGGACCTGCACTGGAGTGAAGCAAATCTCCTAGGCCTTCGCGTGTCGCCGCGACGCCGGACGGCCTCCAGCGGGTTTTCGGCGTCAACAGACGTCTAGTCGCCGCCTGGCTCGGCTGCTGCGGGCGGCTGGAGTTGGTCTGCTGTTGCCACGCCGGAGTCGGTGCTGCATGTCTGGTCGGCATGTTGCCGGGCTGCTGTGGGCAGCTGGAGTATGGAGATGTGACAGCGCGCGTCTCCGCTGCTATAGTGTGGAAAATCGAGGCCCTCTTCGCCGAAAGTTCTCTGATGGCACTGGGAGGGGGCCCACGGAAGGCCATCATGACGGTGCACGCATGTCCGACCGGGAGACAGGCGGGAGGCGCCCCGTCGCCTCGCCATTAATGCGAGTATTGGGGAGTTGGTCCGCTCGAGTCCCTCTTTCGCCCGGGGCAGAGAGCTCATCGAGCCCTCCGCGCGCACAGGGCTCCGAGCTCCTCAGGGACGGAAGATGTGAGTCCCGGGCCCGCGGAGCGGCGCCCGGGACCAGGGATGTCTCTGTAACGCACCTCGGAACCGAAGCCGAGGCCCCGGGCACGGGGGCGAGGCCCGGGACCGGGGATGTCCTCGGGCCTCCGGTACTTGACCGGAAGAAGGATGTCGCTGGTGCAGAATGTGGCCTCGGAGGAGCTGACGTGGCCGAAAACCCACGCGTCCCCGGGGTATGTGGGACCTCCAGTCCCGTTTCGCCGACAGCAACATTATAATTTACATTACAATGTTGCTCTAGTTAGTGTAAAGGATTATCGTGTTCGCCAACCAGCAAAAATTCAACTTCAGATGCATGACTCTTCTGAATTACTAGCTGTAGGGTGTATCTTCAAATCTGGCAGATTAATGGCTGCAAGAGGACGGCAATCTACCATAATCGTCACACATGATTGTAGATTTCTTAGCTACTCTACATGTAGAATCACTAAGGTACAGCTTCTATTCTTCTTGCCTACTTCTACACAGTCGAAGTAATAGTTGCATGAAAATATGTGTTAACTATCATATTTGATCGACATTACCAATGATAACTTCTCCATTTCACTTGGTTAGGCTGGTATTGGAGGGCCCCTTCTTGATTTCGATGGAAACTTTGTTGGCATGAACTTCTATGATGAGGGAGTAGTAGGAACCCCGTTCCTATCATGGTGTGAGATTCTCGAGATCCTGAAATATTTTAAGACAAAAGGGTATGTCTACATTTTTTTGGGTATTCAAGTGCTTTGCTCCTAATGATGTTCACATGTAGCCAAACCATGTTAACTTTGACCATAGTAATTATTCAAATGGTAAGTTTAGAATGTATAAAAATGATACAGTAAAAATATCATAATATTACACTAGTTTAACTTTTTGCTGACTCTTATGAAGTTAATGGTAAAAGTTCTGTCATATTAACTTTGAGAAGCCAAAAACTCTACTTTTAGTTACTGGAGGGAGTACTGTATTCATGTTTCAAGGACATGCTCCTATAAGACTTGTGTGAACAATTAATTTTGAAATTTTGTTGGAGCAGGTTCAATCAAATCATAATTTTCAATTAAATATATTCTTTGTTGTGTTTAATAGGACTGTTGCTGAACTTGGCCATGGTAATCCATCTCATGTGCTTGACTGGAAGATTGATGGAGATAGCAGTGTTCGGTCTAATAGGTATTATGATGCACTGCATTATTATCAAGTTCAATTTTCGTATAAATTTGTGAATAACATTACATTTATGGGCTAATTACTTAATGACAGATGGCCGGTGCCTATGCCTTATTGGTGTCATCCTGACGATCTTGAGAAGCATAGACTTGCAGTTCAAATCAGAAGAGAGCGCTGCATTCTGTGTTGAGTTGCTCTACATGTCTTATCTGGTGAACCTGTTTAACGTCTCAAGACCTTGTTTTTAAGTTATAACGATGACGATTCTCTAGTTAGTGTTACATGTACTGTGCTTGATTTCATAGATTGCTGCTATGTTCTAGTGTGTAAGTTGTGTTTATATTTGGACAAAGCGTTGCGACTTTGGGAGCCCGAGAGACATCCGACCGGCGGACGGGCGAGATCTGCATGCTACAGTAAATAATGCTACGGTTGAAAACAGTGACGTTTGGTACAGTATTTTGCGACAATCCACGAGGTTTGGATGGCTGCACGAGCCTCGGACCAAGGCTCCACACGTGCAAGGTTCCCCTCATTGCTTGTCCGACCTGATGGAAACACGGGTACCCGATGCCTCAGCTCCAATTAACATCTGATTAATTAAGTATTAACTATTACATATTTAAAAAATAAATCTATTTAATTCTTTAGATAAACTTTCATATAAAAAGTTTTTACACGAAATATATTATTTAGTAGTTCGAGAAGCATGTTCAAAGTACAGCCACAACCTGGTTGGAAGCAGCCAAGCTGGGCTTTAACCGTCCGCTTCCTCTCCCCTCAAGAAATTGCATCATGCAGGTCGCTGCGATCCTCGGCTATTGATATGGATGAAGCGCCCTGCGAGATCGGCCCGGAGTATTAAAAACCTCATCCGGGTGGATTGCAAATCGAAGAGATTAAGGTGATGTTTGGTTCAGACACGGTAACGTAATGTAAACGTTAATGATAACCCCTGTAGCAGTATTAGATAACATTGTATGCATTTACACGATTTGTTTGGTTGCTCCATGTAACACCTTCTGTTTACTTTACAACGTTTGGATGGGGTAAGTAAAGGACGGTAGGCAATTACGACTTGGCTGCACTAGGCAATTGAGTGGCAACTTGATAAGCAACCTAATCAACTGAAGCTGGTGTCTCTAGTCCAACAGCACTGGGCAATTATGTTCCGAAAAATGCAGATAACCAGTGGAGGTGTCTCTAATTCCCCTAGTGCAGTATGCACATCAAAAGCTACATAAAAAAGATTAAATAAAATTTTTGACATTCAAATGATAGCAGCTAGCTACAGTTCTGAATTTGGGTCCAATATCAGACTTGCAGTTAGGTGCAATTTACATAATAATAGCTGTCATTCAGGAGATAAGCTTCATATTTTGTGACAAGCAGGTCTTTAACAGCTGCTAGCAGTCTAGCACACCACAAGCACTACATAAAGATCACTGAACAAAAGTACACCATGCTTCCACAAGAATACAAGAATCATGTAGCTTCAGAATATTCAAGAGGAACAAATGGACACCATGCATCCCAAAACTGAAGAATTCATTAACTTCCCCTCCTCTTCATCCTATAAAGAAAAAATAATTCAAACATGAGTATTCCTACATATTGCAGTACTTACAGTGAGAATTTTCAGCACGTACTCCCTCATAAGAGATTCTGGAAGAGCGAGAAGCATACTTATTTGAGCTGGCACTTTTACAAAAACAACTACAGCATTGACAACTTGCAGCATTGACAACTTCAGTACCAATCAATCCAAGCTTTTGTAACTCAAGAATAGCTTTATTCTGCAATTTTTGTAGTGGATCCTCCTCGGCCATTACCTTCTCCTGAATCTCAGCTTCGCGTTGCATATATGCTACCATTGCTCCCACATGCTTTGAAATATTCTTCATATCACCTTGAACATTGGCAAATACATCCATTAAAGGGTCACTTGACAGGGTACCCTTCAGCTTGCTGCTGTCTTTCTTCCGCTTCTTAGAGCTTGAAGCAGTTGAATCAATGCTCCGTCGAGGTGCTGTTGAATCAACGCTCCGTCGAGGTGCTATTGAATCAAAGCTCTGTCGAGGCATTTCTCTAAGACACAGTCTCTTCATCCTCTTCATCTTCAACATCTTGAACAATAATTTCTTTCTCCATATTAGCGACAGCTTCACCAAGTCGCTCCGTACCTTCTTTAGTAGCAATGTCTCTCCCATAAATTACAGCTAATATATCATAGTGAGGGAATGCTACACCATATAGGCCCTTTGCCTCATTGTTTTTCTATAAAATACAAAAAACATGAGGTTGTTTACCGAGTCCTGGATCTCGTTCTTGACGATGTAGAAGAGATCCTGGAGGTGGTGGACGCCACCAACCTTGCCGAGGTGGCCAAGCTCCGAGGCTACGGCGGCAGTGTGTGTGGGGGCTAGGGGAGTTTCAGCGATGGCACGTAGGGGGCGAGGGAGCAGCGTCGGCGAAGCGTGCAGAGCAGGGGGAGCGGCTCTAGCAAATCGCGTGGGGAAGGAGAAGCGGCGCCGGCGACCTGCACGGGGCTGGAGAAGCGGCGGCGGTGCTCGAATTTCTTGATTTGAGGCTAGGTCACAACACTCTGGCTCCACTCCGTATCGGTAAGGCTTAACACCCGGGCTAGAGTGGTAACGGATTTGTATTGGGCCGAAATTTGATTGCAACCTATTCGATTGCGGGCTGCCTAAAACAAACAGATGTAATGGGCCTGATTAATGCTGGTAACGAATATAGGCAAAAAAAAAAACCCAACCAAATAGCTCCTAATACCTCTCCCCTCACCCAATGCCACCGCCGTGTGACTTCTTTGCTTTTGGAAAGCATACAAGCAGGGATGGGTTCATGACGTAATCACCTCGTTCTAGTGAATATGGTCCACTCTAAATTGATATAGAGAACCTTACTCCACTGTGAATTTTATCAATATACAGTTGAAAGACTCATTGAATATACTTATATTTGTTCAAGAAAGATTTATATCATAGATGTATATCTTTTGAGGAAATTAAAGAAGAATTAATTATAGTCTGCGGCACACTACTCAAACCGCATAAAAGAATAGATCCATTTTTGAATGTGCTTATAGCTTTTGCTTATTGTCTCGTTTTTTTATACACGCTTCCCAAACTGCTAAACGATGTGTTTTTTGTAAAAATTTTTATATGAAAATATCTTAAAAAATCAAATAGATATATTTTCCAAATTTTTAATAGTTAATACTTAATTAATCACGTACTAATAACATTTCTTCTTTTTTCGTATGACTTATAAACTATATGAAAAAACTAAAACAAACACCACCTAACAACCCTCCTGAGTTTCGTCACAAACCAAGCGGACAAGACAAGAGCAGGCTCATTACTACTCTTATTCTGAAATGCAAACATGCACTTTAATGTCTTTGTGGCTGTTCTTTTGTACGGACATCTATTCTGCTTCGATTCGATTTCCCCCCCTTTTTTTAATATACTTTGTATTATTTTTCCTTTTTTATGTGTTGCAAAGCACATGCAGTTTGACTAGCAAGTTATAATGGCCATAGCTATTTCAACCATAAATTGAATAGGACGAGTGTTGATTACTCTACGAAACATGAGGAGGAAATACATCCACATATATACATGAAATAAAATCATGGCGATTTTTATTCTGGAACTCAGCTTACCACGTTTGCACTATAAAAGATCATTAAATACAAATTTGCCAATCGGGTATCATCCTTGCTGCCATGAGACAAGACCAAAATCCAGCAGATTTTATCAGCTGATTCATTCTGATCTGAAGGGATAAAATAATATTCATAATCACCATCACTGAAGTACAATAAAACTATTCTCCAGTCTCCACGATAAATTTCATAATCTATAGAAAGCAGATTAAGTTAAGCAGGGCATGGATGCTGTTAAGTGTTAACGGGTAATCCACAATTTTCCAAAACCGAATCCGATAAGAGGTCGCGGGGTTTAGGTGGCCGCTCACCAAACTGGAAAATGAAAACGAGACGTACCGACGCCGCAGCCCGCCAAACACAACTCCATGGACCGGGTTCTGTGAGCCAAAACTCACTGACACGTGGGGCCCAAGGCGCTGCTCCGTCGATCCCGCCCAAGACCGGGTCCACGCGCGACCTCGCCTTTCCCTTGGCGGAGACGCGGAGGCGCAGCCGAGACCTCCATTTTCGGTGCTCTGCTCTCTCCTCCTTGGCTTCGCGTCGGATTCAAGTAAGGCTTGAGTTCGGTGCCCTATATCCCTCCCTCGAATCCCTTTGGGTGCGATTCCATCGGGTTGGCTTCGAATTTGTCGATCGATCGAGGTACGTGGCTTCTTGGTCCTTCGTGGCCCTTTCCCCTTTCTGTTCTCTCTAGTTTGTACAAGCAAAAGCAAGTATGGTGCCGATTGGCTTGCTTGATTTGGTTTCATGAGAGTTCGCAGTGAGGGTTCGTAGTTAACCTTGATTTCTTTGAGTATTTATACAAGGAAAAAGTGAATTAACAGAGGAGTTGGTGTCGCTCCATTTTTACTGCTAGTTACTGAACATCTTCATTAAGCATCGCATTTCATGATTGAACTGTTAAAGCAACCTGGTTTATGCGTAACTAGGGTGAGTATTTTGTCTTCCATGCAATATCTAAACAAGAAGTTTGGCCAAAATCGAGGTCCGGTGTGCAAGCATTGCGCATTGACCAAGCCGGGAGAATGGACATGGTTTGCAAGTCCCATTGGATTGGACTTCAAACTTTCCTTTCCATGCGTTTCTGACTATGTTTCTCAACTCCCTCGGCGTGTCCTTTATATTACTTGCAAGCTTAGTTCATTCAGCATCGCATATCAAGGTTCATCTCAACATTGTTAGTAACAGTGTAACGCCTGCTTCTCAGAATGTCAAGCCTCGAGGAGCCGCTTGGTCTTGGGGACCTGCCAAAGTTGAGTATTAACAGACTTGAAAGGTTCTCTCCAAGTGCCTGCAGAGCAAGCGCTGATGACCGCAGCACCAGCAAGTAAGTTTTACACTTGCAAACTATACATGGCTACATTCTTCCTTACCTATTCGTTTTTCGCCAGGCCGGTGGAAGATATTTCTTTCCTATTTGTCACTTTGTCGGGTATTTTTACTTTGACACATAATGCTTTTTCCAGTATTTCCAGAGCTATAAGAAATCTTGTACATTTCCACCTATCACTATTCAGTGCCACTTATTTTTCTTCAAAAGGAAACTTGTTATTTTACTGTATCATTAGTAGAATTTTACTGCCAAAGGATACCATTCAACATGTAAGATATAACCATCTGGACTTACTTTCAGTTACAAGCATCGCAATGGTGGAGACAATCAGGCAATCTTTCACAGCAGTGCTCATTCATGGCATATGCAAAGCCACTATACCAATTCATCCTGCAACGGAATGGATATGGAGTTCAGAGCTCTTCCACGGAAGGTAGTTTGATCATGTTATTGAATGGTTCATGGGTGTATTCGATTCCATTCCCTTGTTATAGGTTTCATCAGACCACCTCAAATAGAAGGAATGAACTCAGATGTAGCATTATGTCTGGCAATTCAACATGTCATATTCTTTTCTATTTACTTTCATAACTAAATAAGTGAAAATAGTGGCTGAAAAAGGGTAGTGATTGTAAAATACTATCAATCATTCCTTTTTCATCAATTGACGATTGGTTTTCAGGTTTTATGGGACCTCCCAAGGTTTGTGAAGATAGTTGAAGTTGGACCACGGGACGGTCTGCAAAATGAGAAGAATACTGTACCAACATCTGTAAAGATTGAACTGATACACAAATTGGTGGCTTCTGGTCTATCAGTAGTTGAAGCCACAAGTTTTGTTTCCCCAAAATGGGTGCCGCAGGTAATTACTTAGATTCAGTGAAGACATGTATTACCATACATTAATTTAAATCGCAGATATTTGAGGGACTGTCATGATAATTCTTGATTAAAAATCCACCTTTTCTCAGTATGTAGCATGCCATGCATATCGACAGCACTTCCTCATCGGAGGTTGTTACTGATAGTTCCATTTAACTTCTTTTACGATCGATTTATTGTATGACATTAGTTTGTAAAACTTGTACTGCAAAACTCATAACAGAACAAAAACATGATCAAATTGGTATCTGTTCAAGTTTAAATAGCTAACCTTTATGACTCAATTTGGAGTTGCAGCTAGCAGATGCAAAGGATGTGGTTGAAGGGATTAGGCATGTGCCTGATGTGCGGTTTCCTGTGTTAATTCCTAACCTCAGAGTATGTCCAGTTCTCTTCTATTTTTGGGGGACTCTACAACATAGCACTATAGCATCAATACATATTGTTTTATGGAGGGCTATGATCTGCTGTGACGAATCAACTTTGTTTCCACTTCTCTAGGGATTTGAGGCTGCTGTTGCAGCTGGTGCAAAAGAAGTTGCAGTTTTCGCATCTGCCTCTGAATCTTTTTCTAAGTCAAACATTAATTGTACCATCAAGGAAAGCCTTGTTCGGTACCGTGATGTTGTAACTTCTGCTAAGAAGCATGGAATACGTATCCGTGGGTAAGTCACATAGGCTTGATGATCTCTTGAACCTGAACGTTAAACGAACAGAATAAAGCTGTTTGCCAACAGTCTGATCTGAAAATTTGCACAATTTGATTGTCATAGGTATGTTTCATGTGTGGTTGGTTGCCCTGTTGAAGGCACAATTCATCCATCAAAGGTAGCACATGTAGCTAAGGAGCTTTATGACATGGGTTGCTTGGAGATTTCACTTGGGGACACGATTGGAGTTGGTACACCAGGTACTGATATTGTTGCCTTTGCTTTCAGCATGCAATTTCCTGTTTCCAGTACATTTTTGCCCATTTAAAACTACTTTCAGAGCAACGACAACGATTTTTTTAAAGCACCACAGTCCTAATCCATAAACGTTCTCATGTAATTTCAATTGTTCGAACTTTTCTGTATGACAGTACGAGACATATCTCATTAGGAATTTTCTGCTCCTTGTTTCAGGTAGCGTAGTTGCTATGCTTGAAGCTGTCATGTCTTTTGTCCCAGTGGACAAGCTAGCTGTTCATTTCCATGACACATACGGCCAAGCCCTTGCCAACATACTGGTCTCTCTTCAAGTAAGCAACACACTTCACATTATGCCAGTGCTAATGATAAACTACCTTACTGAAAACAACCACAGAACAATCAGAAATGCTATGCTTGGCCTAACATTTCCTTTGTATTGCCAGATGGGTATCAACATAGTGGACTCATCA
Source organism: Oryza meyeriana var. granulata (assembly GCA_003991445.1). Lineage (NCBI taxonomy): Eukaryota > Viridiplantae > Streptophyta > Magnoliopsida > Poales > Poaceae > Oryza > Oryza meyeriana. The sequence continues at coordinate 199,916 of RYFJ01000909.1, forward strand.
GTGTCAGGACTTGGAGGCTGCCCATATGCAAAGGGCGCCACCGGCAATGTCGCGACAGAGGATGTGGTGTACATGCTCCATGGCCTGGGGACAGAGACCAATGTTGACCTCAACAAGCTCATGGATGCTGGAGATTACATCTCCAAGCATCTGGGAAGGCCGTCAGGCTCCAAGACCACCACTGCTCTGCGCAAGCTAACCACCTAAGTCCCTGATATGATTATAATGGGGATTCAGATAAATGTTTTTACAGAAGTCATATGATTGTAAACCGTCTCAATTTAGTCTCAACACTGGTGAAAATAAAGAGAAACCATCTATGTATACACATTTCTGTTTCATTTCTTGGATTGAATAATCAGTGCCCTTCATACAGAAATCGGGTTCTATGATTGAGTATAGCAAGCTGAAAATATTGCCGAACGAAGATGGTTGCAATGTTTCCTAGCATAAATATCACTCTCGGGTCTAGGTCTTCGTTCCTTTTGCACTCAAAGTTGAGACTTGAAACGAATCATGAAACCAATCTCTGGAACCTCACCACTCCTCCATTCTGGGAGAATAACATTAAGTCGTAAGAGCGGCAGGATATGTTGCCTACCGGCCATGATTTCATCTACTAATATTTCCTTTCCTGACATGCACAAGTGGGTTGCGGATGCAAAGCTTCAGAATTTCCTTTGGATGCACCCAGTAACGAAACGCCCATCCTATTACATGGTAATTCGAATTTGCGATAATATCCCACCTCCCCTGGTGCTCGCGTCCTTTATATATGTGCAGCCTTGTTATTGATATCTAATTTGCCGATTTATCCCCAAGAGCTTGATTTAATCCACCTCCATCGCTAATCCAGTGGGATCTTCGAAATCTTTGAGAATGGCCATGCATTGCTTCAAAAATGCCTTTGCTTGCTCACTTTTTTCTGACTCACAAAGTTCAGCAAGTTCGCCTGTGAACTTGACCCCTTTTCTGTCAGCCAATGGAAAGTCTCTATACAACTTGCTCAACTCAAGGAGGCACTCGGAAGCAGCGGTGTGAACCTGAGAAGAAATACATCAGGGGGCAATTCAAACTCAGACTGCATCTCCAGAAACTGCTGGTTTATGAAATATACAATAGTTTAATATACTATTTCACAAATATGTAACAATTATATTTGACAATAATCTTGGATAGCTCATCCTTTCAAGATAGAAATTATATGTTACAGTCAGTGAAAGGGACCTTGTAACTGTTTGTTCTAAAATCAGTGTGAAACCAAAAACAAGCACATGAACTGTTACATAAAGAAGCAATGCTGTAATCTGTAAACCATGTAAACACCAGGGTTCATCAAACCGCCAGACCAGCCACTTTTTCATTTTCTAAAGACAAGTTCCTTTTATTTTCTGAATATTTGATGTTTTGTATCATCTCTAATATCCTCTAAAAAAATTGGTGCCAAATGGTGTCATGCAATCATCAAATTCAGCATAACTGCATAAGAAAACTGGTCACTTCACGTGGGTTTCTCAAATTCATAGTAAACACTGTCCAGTGCAATTTCAGTTCACATGCTCCCATTGCCATAAAAACATACAAGTAGTAAACTACAATATGTTTATTCATTAGAAGGAAGACAAAAAATTATCTTATGGTGAAACCGTAAAAGTGCTATAAGATTGTAATAAATATGAGCAAACACAATATAATATGAGTTGGTGAGGGCTAGATATATTGATGATTACCTGAGCAATCGTAACTAAGCGTATGTCATCCACAACTTTTGGTGCCGTTGAATGAAATAACTGAACAGTCAAATTAAAAGAAATTTGCCAAGAAAATGAAGAAACCAAATACTGAAATATGGAGAAATTTGTCAGGAAAATGAAGAAACCAAATACTGAAATATGAAGTACAGCTGTATAGGACCAAACAACTATGTGATGTACCTCCTCAACCAAGTAAGCTGTTTTCTCAGGCCAAGTGTTACTACCGTCTGAATTCTGAAATTTGTAGCACAACTCTTTGATACACAAGAACGATGATAACTTAACTGCCCATAGAAATCCAAAAAAAAGCATCAATACGACAGTGGTGAAGTATCAAAGAAGAGAGATTCAAAAACAGTTGCATAGAATTATCATAGATCTTGAATATAAGACATACTCTGCCAGCTCTCCTCGGGTGATAGAGAATTTAAAATAATTTCTAGGATATTCTTCTTTGGTTGATAATATCTTGCCGGAAAGCAATAGTGGTGCAAGATGCTACACAGTTGAGCATCTTATCAAGAGAAACAGAGACAACTTCACTTTCATCTTGCTCTGCAGAAGAGAGTAATACATAAAACATAAAGGAAGATAAGCGGCTTTTGAAGAAATAACAAGATAGGTTTGTACCATATGCTTGCCCTCCTATCAAAAGTCTAACATTAATTGTCTATTCACATTGAAGTACTGAAATTTTATGAATTGTAACTTCCCACATCGATTAGGAGGCACTGTAGAAACAGTATCACAGTAAAAAACTGTATCTGATTTTTATATAAGATAAAATCAACCCAGGCATTTACTCTCTGATTTAGACATACAATTCAGACAGTGACTCTAGGTAAATTTAACATTGAATGGATCCTAATTTATTCTATGATTCACAAGTCATGCACGTATGCAGCATTAAGGGCACCAATGTATTGTTCTAAAGGTGTCTTGTTAAGCCAATCCCATTAAGGTTTTCAAACATTGTGTTGTAATAACAGCTATCAGTACTATATCATATTTATGTGATAAAGAAGAGATAATAAAATAGAAGCTCTAGTACTCATTTACAATATGTTTCTTCCAGCATTGGCATTAGTTGAATGCAGTGAGGGGCTGAAATTAACGACTGACCAGAACTAGAGGATGCAGTGAGTGAAGATGAGCCCCTTGTTTTAGAAATGACAGATCGATTAGAAACCTCATACAGCATAGGAAAAACAATATTGAAGAATCCTGGATCTCTGAGTGTTGTAATCACCTGAAAAGTGGTGAAGAAAGAAAAAGAAAAAAAACTAAGTAAATTCTGATAGATAGAAAATGTCAAAAGGCCATCTCAGCGCAGCACCTAAACCCAACGAATGTCTTTTGTGAAAATATTACAATGGTTTATTTGGATGCAAACAGCCCACCACAGGAAATGGCAAGGATTGCTTCATCTTGAAATTAAGGATGGCAGCAAATTCCGAAATCAATAAAATAATCCAAAGACTAAAGAAAAATAGAAAGTCTAATAATGTATTGTATCGTCACAGGATTCAGCCATCTGTAAATTTACAGGTAACTCAGTCAGTAACCTCCAAACATGACTACAAGCATGTAATAGTAGCACATTACCCTTCAACCATCAAAATTCTAGTGTTTTATTACAAAAAGCTAGAGAAGTTTCAAGTTCATAAGTAGTCCATATAAGCCATCATAGAACTCAAGTTCAAAAAGAAAGTCATGCAAAGAACTCTCGATGAAGGCCTGCACCAAATAATGGTCTCTGATTAATTTGGAAGACTTTCTCAGTTCTCATTGTGTAAGAGTATATGGAGCTTCCTGCAGAAACTATGTACAAAATCTGAGTGAATATGTGATGGAAATATCATAAACATCTTCTAAATCGGCACATTACATCTTAATTAGAATTCAAAATAAACGAACTACATAATTAAATGATTACACAATTTTTTTAAGGCATATATATGTATGATGAAAACAAAGATGGAACCTATTTACAGGCACACCTATAAAATTAACAAATCTCACAATGGAGAAAAATCAAAGCTCTCCCTATAAAACAGCATGGCATGATCGAAATATTCAGATTACATAAACACCAGTGCTCTCAAGTTCTCAAGAAATTCATGAAGCTAGAGCACAATAAATAACCAGTTAGACTCCGTTAACCTCTTTTCAACCATGCTATACTAAGCAACCTGTAAAAAAGTCTCAACACCAAATGCATATCGTCGAAACCATACTCCTTTACATATTGAATCTTATCATATATAAAAACCTAGAAAAGGGTACTGGAAACTGCAAAAACTCGGTCTCCCTGGTTCAGTAGCTAGCAAATCAGCAAATACATAGCCCAGCAAGCTAGAAAGAGGGGATAACACATTCTAGAATTTCAGAAGAAATTTTACCATCAAATAAAAAAACTGACACTAGGGGTAAAGAAGAATATAATATAGAAGCATGCTGACTGGACCATGTGACATCTATGGTACTAAAATCTCTACTTGCCTAGGTTCAAGTCTCACACATGATACAGCCTCTGCTGCATGGGTAGCTAGGTTTCACATGGCTTGGGCAGTTTGGAGTCACATATATGGTTGAGTACCCACATGCTAATTCTCAGCACAATTTCTCCATAATAATTTCTGCAAGGGAAACACTTGATCCATAATAATCCTGAAATCAAACTCAGACCTGTGCATTTGAAAAAAGACAGTAATAATAAGAAAATAATAACATGTAATCAGAATAAGTTTTGAGAGTGCATCTTAATTAGAATTTAAAATAAAGGAACTAAATAATGAATAATTACACAAATGTTTTTCAGGCACATATGTATGCTGAAAATTTTTATAGGCACAAATATGTATGCTGAAAACAAATATGAAAGCTATTTACTGACACCTCTATAAAATTAACAAATCTGTGACTTAGCATTTCCTGTAAATACAGTTGCAGCCTCTTGGGTCTAACTGTCCTTTGTACTGGCTGCAAAACTAGTTTCAACTTTCAAGGTTCCTGACTTAAGTGAACCCACATATATAATTTCAGGTAAACTTAATTAGATTGAGTTCTATCATAAACTTAATTTCAGTCTACCCACTTACCCAGCATATCCACTTACCCACTTGGTGCCAATCCTGAAATCAAACTCAGACCTGTGCACTTGAAAAAAGACAGTAACAATAAGAAAATAATAACATGTAACCAGAATAAGTTTTGAGAGTGCCATGTATAACAACAATAATTCCTACTTACCAATATCGTCTTTAACCACATAAGACGGGTCACATGCCCTGCACTCATGAAAATCTCTCTATTATGGGAATCCTTGAACACTCCAAAAGATTTGACCTTTTCTTCATTTGAGAGTTCTTCCATCGCTTCCACAACAGAAATGCAACTTTTTATTGAGCAATCATCTACTTTGCTTGCCTCCTCTCTCATCTTTGCCTCCTCCCTTTCCCTGGATAGAGCTGCAGCTTCCTCCTCAGATTGTTTTTTTCTCATCTCCAAGTAACTTGCCATCATATCAACAACATCACTTCTCTTAGTCCTCTTCACAGCCTTTTCTACCCTTTCTCTTGGGGTAGATTTGGTCTTCTTGACAATCTTTTCTCCATTAGCTCTTAAGGTGGTACGGATGTAGCTTGGCTGAGTTTCATGCTCCATTGCATGTTCTTCATCTTGAACTTCAGTGCTCACATCATCATCATCATCAACAACATAGTTCACATCAGGGAAAGAGTCCCTTGTCCCAACATATTCATCGCCATTATCCAATTGTGTGAGAATGGCATGTTGAGATGGCTCAATAGAAGTAAAATTCATGTTGCCCTCAGCAGTTTGCCCTAAAAAGAAGGTAGCGGTTCACTAATATAGACAAAAACAGAGCATGTGTTGGGAAAAAAATGCATTGGTAAATTTACCGTCATAAAGTTCTCCCAAGGATTCAAAGAGAGGAAAGGATTTGTTTTTGCTGAACTTCTTAACTTTCTCATTTGACTGTAGAAGACACAAATAGATAATTCTGACATGAATACAAATAATATTGATTTGAAAGAGGACAAAACAACTCTGCCCAAATATCATACCTTGATTATGTTTTGCCAAACTGCATCATCAGCAATAATCATGCAACGCTGGTGATCCCAAGATGCCCCACTCTGTTTCCTTGCCTCCTTAAGCAACCTATAATCTCGTTTCAATTCTTTCTCCTTGTCTTGAATTTGTTGCTTATTCATGGTGACATAGGGATGTTTCTCACGAAATTCTTTGACTACCCTATTCCATACCTCACTTGTCCATCCATTTTGGCACCGGTAATGCGGGTTATTGTGTTCATGAAGTAAATCAACTAGAGCCTTTTCTAGTCCTAGGTTCCATGAAGCTCTAGATTGTACAGCCTTTTGTGTGTTGTAGCTTTTTGGTGACGGCTTCTTTTGCGCATGCCTATGCTGTAATAGGCTTGACTTTGGAGATATTCTTCCAAACATCATCACTGTATTGCAATATTTTACTATAAACTTATTGAATGGAAAAAACAAACTCTGTACAAATCATCCAAAATGCTATTTTTGCTAGCTATGAACATAGTCTTCCCACATCTTCTTAGCAATTGTATCTCTAATATTATTCCCACTGATCATTTGATTGTTAAGGGATTCTACATCATTGTGGTATTCATTATCACCTTCCGGTAGATCAAAAAAATCAGCAGGCTTTATATTATCAGGTTGGTTGTCCAGCCATCCTTCATCACCATTAAGCATCCGGATCATGTTGTGAAACACTGCAGTGGCTGCTGGAATCCTTACTTGGTTCTCTATCCGATGGAAAGTGCCAACTTTGAGGATGGGAAATCGCTTCTTTAGAACACCTAAAGCTCTTTCTATATGGTTTCTCAAGATGGCATGTCGATGATTGAATAACTCCTTGTAGTCTCTAGGTCGATGATGACCACGTCCAAACTCCTTTAGATGGTATCGGACACCACGATAAGGAGCAATGAACTGTGGTGTATTGGCATAACCACCATCAACCAAAAAAAATTTACCATCTGATATTTGAAAGCCACTGTTCAATGCTGATCTAAGTACCCTAGCATCGGTTGCAGACCCCTCCGAACCACATGAGATAAAAGTGAAATTTAGATCAAAATCGCATAAAACTGTCACATTTTGGCTCAAAGTCCCCTTTCTATTCCTATAAGGAGCTGCCTTCTCTCCATTTAGAGTTATAGGAATGTGGGTGCCATCAATAGCCCCTATGCAATTCTACAGCAAAAAGGAAAGAAAAGGAAAAAATATGAATGAGTTATTTAGTTGGACAAGAACTAGATATTCATTTCTAGTTGAGTGTCAAGTTCACCTTGAAGTAAGGAAAGAAACGAGGATTTGTTCTAATCTTCTAATGTGTTTGGTCAACATGAGGAAGCTTGAGAAATCTATAGGTGAGAGCCGGGATTATCTTAAAAACAGATTTGATATGGCGATGAACCGTGTCCCCGCTATGCTTGAATTCATACTGCAGATCTTGAAAGCTTCCATTGTGCGAGAGCATGAACATGAACATTCCAAGTTTCTCCTCGATCCTCACACCTCTACTATCTTTTAACAACTTCTTCTCTCTAAGATAATTTGCAATTGTCTTGAAAACATGAGGCTCCATACGGAATGCAACTTTGCAATCCATTTCATGTCCTTCAAGGATTTCCTCAAGCCTCTCTTTACCAGATAGTCTTGAGGTATGTCTAGGTCTTTTCTCACTTTTTGTTGTACTAGACAATATATGCAAAGCAGGCAAAACATGTGGGGGAACACCCTCCACCTCCGCCACAGTGGGGAGATGGGAGCCCACCATGTGCACACAGTACCCGATCCTTCGATCAGTAGCCGGGTATGCACATAATCATTGGTGATACAACTCAGAGTACAATAAATACATAATAGAGTACATACATATATATTACAAGGATCTCCATCCGAGACAGGCCCCAGATGGACAAAAGCAACAACAGGGTAAACTAACGAGAACAACATAGACAGGGCGGAAGCAAGGAAAACTACTCGGCAGAAGAACACAGCTACACCACAGGCTTGGTTGGGAACTAGGCTCGAAACCTCAGAAGTCTTCGTAGTCGGCGTGGTCTCGAAAGAACTCGGTGGCAGTCGGATCTTCGTCTTCTTCTCCAAAACCTACTATACATAGATATGAACAAGGGTGAGTACTTTCGTACTCAGCAAGCCGGGAAAAGGTGCCATGTCGGTTAGACAAAGGGGCTAAGAGTTTTATTTGCGGAAAACTGCCTTTAGAAACATTTTTCTCTTATCAAACACTAGTGTGTCAAAATTTAGTTGTCGAAAAGAGGCTCACGCCTCGATCCATTCCGCAGGTTGCTTTTCAACAACTTGCCACTTAATGAATCATGTATTTTCCATTTTTCAACTTCTGGTGATGAACCGAGTAACACAGTCACTCGACTATCACCCGAGTGGCTCCGACCACTCTAGGTCTGCTGTTTTCCCGAGTGGCTACAACCACCCGTTGACCCTGAGACTCGGCTACAACCAAATCTCAGCTCTCTTTTTAGCATGTTCCGGCTACAACCGGTTAGATCGCTACACTGGCTCCAACCAGTTAGCTCACTTGCTGCCCTGGCTACAACCCGGGAGCATGCTCTTTAACGTCTTCTGGCTACAACCCGAAGACTTATCTCCTGATTACTTTTCACACACTTGCTTATGGTGCTTCAACACCCCGGGTCACACAGGCCCGTTTCTGGCCACACAGGCCTTCCGTTTACCACTCGGCAAACTCTGATCACGATTCCCTTCCCATCAAACACTTTCACAAACCACAGGCAAACAAATCTACGCTATGGGAATCACCTTACATCGTCCTTAACCGTGGGCACGGCTATTCGAACAGTTCAGCTGAAACTCTGCAGAGGGTGCACGCTTTACCCATACGACACGAAACTTATACCGAGTACTGGCCTGTACCGGAAGTTCGTGACAAGGCCATTTTCAAAGCCAGTCTAGGGTTACCAGATGTCAGCAGAAGGATCCACACAGGATCAATGCTTCAGGTCGGCTCCAACCACCGTCAACACCAGGGGCTCACGAGCCACAACTCAGATGAGTCCACTCCAGTCGGCACCAGACTTCCCTAAACCTACAATTTACTCGGCCAGGGGCATCCCATACTACCCGTATGGTCGCACTGTAAAATGCTCGGATGCAATTCCCAAAGGAAACGGTCCTTATTGAAAATACATAGCCAGGCCACACAGGCACTGTCTCTGTATATCAGGGTTTTCACAAACTTTCATTTATTCCACAAACACGCCGATACGCAGGGTACCGGATTTTGAATCAGTTGAGCAAAACCAATATTTTCCCAACGACAGAACAACGATGCAGGGCTAAGCATTCTACTCGGCAATCGTACCCGACGGGTATGATGCCAACGTGCCATTTGAGGGGCTATCAAGGAAGAGATACATTGAAATCCTACCAAAATAAGTGCGACTACTGGGTAGGTCCGTCGGTTGCGCTTGCAAACCGAGGCCAATCAGTTTAAAGTGTAAACTAACCATGCATATTTTACAAACAACATAATTTTGCACATATAGGAGACAATATGGTCAAAGGGGCTTGCCTTGTTCCAAAGAAGGATCTTCCTCGGTGAAGACGGCTTCGGGATCGTCCTCCGGTTCGGGCTCTAAACAAGTAGAAAAGATAACATTACCGATACGCTGAAAAGAGATAAAACACTAGGAAAAGAATACTGCGGAAGTCGGCTGCAGAGAGGTAGCAGTCGGCTGAGGATGGATGGTAACCGGATGATGGTTTAGCTTGCAGATGGGGCAACAAGGCTCACCGGGTTGGAACTCCGGATGGTCGACTGGCTCGACAATGGAGCTAGGGAAACCAGAAACGGCTCAGGGGCTTGGGAGAAGGAAGACGATGATTTAGCAGAGATGGCCGGGTTGCAATACAAGGGAATGAGGAGGCATGGATGCTCCTATATAGCCGGCGCGCGAGAAGGGCGCGTCGACGCCGGGCGATGGAGAAAAGGAGTCAAGATAAACTATTAAGGCGACGAGACGTTGAGGCAGGGATTGACTTTGAAGCTGGGTGTGGCCGGTGGAGTTGGTAGACACTGTAGCGGCGATGAGACACTAAGGTCGTAGCAAGGACGGGTTGGTGGAGTCTCACTGACAGAGCTTCAGACTGACCATTGGTCCAAGCGGGTCCTTGCGGTTCAGCAGGTTATTGTCCACTGGTCCGAACTGGGCTGCGGGCAGGTAGAGGTCGGGCCTCGCCAACACTTTGGCAGTTGGCGTCCAACGAGAGGGGCGCAACTGGATGAGGCGATGAGACAGCGGGTAGATTATCAAGGTAGTTGGCAACTTCATAGGATTACTCGGCAGCAAAGGTGGCCGAGTGAAACAAAGAAAAGAGGGCAAGATATAGGAACTGAGTCGCAATCTACTCGGCACAAGGGAAAAAAGGTAGTCGGCTGGCTAGGAAGAGAAAACTAGAGCACAGCTGAATAGGATAGGAGAGGAGTTCGAACTCGGGAAAACGAATTCCAACAGGGAAAGGGAAAACGGGTCGTTACAAAACAAAAGGCATCATATCATCATCCTCTTCTCTCCTCTTTCTAATTTGGTGCGCCATTCTCGAAATGATTTTATCACCAAAGAAAAAATATAGAACTGCTATTATTTAATACATGCGCAGGAAATATATGTAGCACACAACAGTGAAAGAATAAATAAATTCTGACTTTATCATCGCCTTTTACAAGTTCTGACTTCTGACTTTCAACAATGGCAAAGTTAAATAAGTTAGGCCCCACATGAACAGAAAAGTCTTGAATTTGTAAATGTTTCGCTGCTTATATTTTAGGTAGAATGGTCCTGTTACATTATCATATCTTAAGCAATTTATCAATGAATTATTGAAATTTGGCATCCATGAATGATGTAGGGCAAATGCATAGCTTAGTAAAATTTTTGTAGTATTCTATATTCATGTCGCGAAAAATTAAATCCAACCATAAATTATAATTCTACCTCTCTGGAGATTGATCGGCAAGGAATTGGCTGATGACAAGAACTCTCTCCCTCTTCTACCTCTCGACTGGATCTGAGAAAATATTAGGTCAAACCCTAGGAGGAGAGAAGGAGATGGTTAAGGCAAAGAGAAAAGGTGTGGGTAGAACTAGGGGGATGAGAAAAGAAGAGGATGTGCGTCGGCACGGATGCTTACCGAGGCGGAAGCAGCAGGACGACGGCACGCTGCTCTGCTCGCGGGATGGATGGAGATCAGCGCAGGCGGCAGACGAGCTCGTGAGGAGACGGGGAGCGGAAGCAACAGGACGGCACCGCTGCTCTGCTCGCGGCGATGGATATCTGCGCGACGGCGCAGGCGGCGGGCGATGGAGCATGCTGCCCTAGCGCGTTGAGGAGAGCGAGACATAACCACTGCCGGGGAGAAAAAAATCGTCTCGTTAGTCGGCTGTGTTTCCTTCCGGTGCAAGAAGGTGAGGAGAAAAATGGTCAAGTAGGGTTTGAGTCCAACCGCTTAAAGAGAGGGGAATCGAGTTGGGTCCGAGTCGGAACAGAACTCTCAACGGAACCAGCACGGCCGCTCCAACCCAACCACCTCGGCGCGTCCTAAGCCTGCTCCTCCGCCTACGCTTCTCATGTGGTGTATCCGATATCTTACTATATCATATATCTGCATTTCAGAAAAATATGCACATTACAAACAATCTATATCAGATGATAACCAAATCAAAAGGGTTTTTGGATCATTGGATGGGTAAGGTACAAACAGATTTTATTTTAAGACTGAAGGTGGATAATTTTCTCTCGCTTTCTTTTTCAACAAAATTTTCAGTAGGATTCTATTCTAAAAATAATTCCATAATAAAGAGCCAAGTGACTCAGATTTGCCAACCTATAGAAGAGAAACCAATGTAATCCAAACATTTCTCACCATGCATGCTGAAAAACTGCAATGTCCAATCGAAGTAATTTATATGAGAAGATTCGCTTGTGTGATTTTTGGCCCATGCCAATTGTCTAATTATAGTTCAGTTATACCCCTAAGATGTTATAGTTATCTAATTTATATGATATACTGATTTCTTTATTGTTTGGTACACAACATTGCATAAGTCCAAGTGCTTACATCTTACCAAGTTAAACAAGTTTCTGTGTACCTATATCAAATTTCATTGAGCTCTACCGCATGTAAAAGCATAAGAAATAGATATAGTGCTACATGTCCCACTTGTTCTGTGCCGCGGATAAACGTGAGCATGCCAAACATATACGCGAAAAATCCCACACACAAGTATGAAAAGCAATTATATTGAAAAGTATAACCTGCGCATAGTCCAAACAACAGCAGGAATGTGTGTGCATCTTTGCTTTCTCTCCTCCCTCAGTAAAAGGCTGCACATCACCAGCAACGGCAGAGGCACCGCTATATATGTTTACTCCTTTTGGTGACTGCAACGACATAACACAACACAAGGTGAAAAGGGGCAAAAGAAAAAAAAGAATCGGTCTAACAAACGAAGATAATTGGACATGCATATTGATTGCACCTCCGACCACACTACCCCAGAAAAACAAAAAAATTCAAGCAATGTTCAGGTCACTGGATGCTGTTATTGATGATCCTGTGAATGTTGATTGTCTCAAGCCCTTTGGATGCTTACCTTTATAATTTTATAAAGTTAACCTAAAATTACTACTACTTATTTAGTAGTAATGCACGCACAAAGTGCTATTCAATAATGATCCAGTTTACCAAGCAAACCACTATAAACATATGGCTAATTTTTTTGTTACATAATAAAACAGAGAACGCCTTCATATATGTAAGAAAATGGCTATACATGAGTATATGACGCAAATGATATCTATAGAGCCCTATACAACAATCATCACAAAAAATAACAAAAATCCCACAGCGCACATAGATAGTCCGATGTTTAAGGAAATATGCATATTCCAGGAACATGTTTAATAGGAATAACTAATTGGGCTATATAAAAAAGAGCGTAGCACACATGTTTGTGCTTTTGTAGTAACAGATGAAATACACATGACATAAAGTTTCGTTTATTGAAGTCTTACCAAAGCACTGTTGAACATTTCTGCTTTATCGACGACATATTGCCCAAGTAAGATTATACAAGTCATGAATGCACCGATATAGTTATGCAACTAATTCATTTCTAATATAGTCACGCAACTAGTTCCATTTCCCATGTATTTCCAGTAACCATGCACAAGTATATATGAACTAGGTGCTCAAAAACATATTTCTGGCACTCGTTCTATAGTCTACAGAAGTAAAACTATAACTCCACTACATATAAACGTGGTGGCCTTCAGTTTTTAGGATAAGTGGAAAATGGGCAGAGAGAAAACGAAATTGTAGACATTTCGCAAGAAGACCCCAAGGTGACAAATGCTAAAAATGTGCTGTCTAATTAGTGGCAATTTACTAATTACGTTGGGAGTGGTGGCATATCCCACAGTGCCAACTGAAAAGTGGCAATTGTCGATTCTCCCTCTCCTAACTATTAGGTATTGCTTTAGAAACTACTAATAACCTAATTAACAACTTCTGTTTTAGGTGGAGTAGATGGCGACTCCGTGCTAAACTACGAAAAAGGACTACAAAAAAAAATGAGAGCAACTTTCTCTCAGAAAATACTAACCTCCTTTCGATGACATCTTCTCACTAGCCTCTCTTCTTCAAAAAACTGGAGAATGCGGCGTAGTTGCTTAGAGTGAATCTTTAATGCTTTAGCCAAATCTTCCTCTCTAACCCACTGGCGCCTGTGGTATAAAATGTATCACAATTTGTGCATTGGGCACTATATATAATAAGTGGTTACACACCAAAGAAGATGATTAATGAAATGAGAGAAAAGATCGTTTCAAAAAAAGAGAGAAAAAAGCAAGATAATGGATTACTCAAAAGAATAAATTTTTTGTGATCAGAGTTGGACAATAGAAGAGCTTCTCCAATTCCTGATTTCAGTCTCTAGTAGTCAAAAAATTCTTATTAGCGAAAGTAGCTGGAGCTCTGCTTCATGCGTTAAAGAGAGGAAGAAGAGTCATGGTAAAGAGTGAGTGAGGAGTGGAAGCCGCCTCCTCACATAGGCCCCAGGACACATACGCGCTAGGAAAAACTCAGTAGACTGGACAGAGGAAATACACTCCGGGGTTAAGCTGTAACAGGCAGGGGAGGGAGGAGAAAAATGGAAAACAGAAAAGCAAGGGCCTACTAGTTAAATTGCATAGCATTGAAAACTGAGACAAGTAACATAATAAAAAATCTGGGACACCAATGAGTACCAAGCAGCATTACATATGGACTAGGAGGGCAATTGTTTTCTCAGCACTTCCACATAGATAACGAGTCATAAGTAATATTCATAAGTGCATTTCTTTCATAATGTCGTACACAAACTCGATCCAATTAATGAAAGTGGGTGATTAACTACTATTTCAAGTTGCATTTTCGGAATGAAACTATCAATTCTACTGCCATAACCCTGATAACCGGCAAACCATGAACATCAGCTACAACGAAACAGTACCTGAGAGATCTTAAAACTGTTCAGCTTTCATTCAAACAAAAATTCTTTGAAAATCGGATCTACATTAATTACGATGCTTGATTGAGCATTTAATGGAATGTTGTGGCCAACATGCTTTAAGAAAAGAAATGATCAATTTGACCCTGAGAAATAAATCCTGGATGAAGACGACGCACAAAGATCAGCAGTAATTATATTAGTCATTGTAAATTTTCCTTGCCTAAAAATCGCAAGAGCAGTATTCAGCATGGAGGTTTCCCCATTGGCCCTCGCACCATCAATCAGGCGAGTGAGACCAACAGAACATGACGCGGAACATGTACAACAACATACGCAGCAGCAGGGAGCATCGATCACCAACACCACCAAGGTCAGGGACTCAGACGGTCTCTCACCTGGTGAGGTAGTCGAGGACGAGGACGCCAACCCGCTGCTGTCGACGCGAGCGGACTTGGTCTGGTTGTCTCCCTCAAGCGAATGTCGTCGTAGAATGCGCGCGCCACCATCCTCACCATCCTGCCAACCAAAAGTCCCCAAACCGAAACCAGTAAAATTCCACCTCCCATGGATGCCAAGTGTCATCAAATGCAGCAGGGCTACATCCTACATGGAGGGGAGCAAAGGGGAGGACGAGGATCCGCACCGGTTTAAGGGCAACCATGGCGGCGGCGGCGATCGGGAGGTTAGCCGCGAAGCGCAGGCGGAGGAGCAGGCTTAGGACGCGCCGAGTTGGTTGGGTTGGACTCGAACCCTACTCGATTCCCCTCTCTTTAAGCGGTTGAGAGTTCCGTTCCGACTCGGACCCGACTCGATTCCCCTCTCTTTAAGCGGTTGGACTCCCCTACTCGAACGGAACACGCGCGGCCGCTCCAACTCGGCGCGTCCTAGGCCTGCTCCTGCGCCTGCGCTTCGCGGCTAACCTCCCGATCGCCGCCGCCGCCATGGCCTCCATGGTGCCCTTAAACCGGTGCGGATCCTCGTCCTCCCCTTTGCTCCCCTCCATGTAGGATGTAGCCCTGCTGCGTTTGATGAAACTTGGCATCCATGGGAGGTGGAATTTTACTGGTTTCGGTTTGGGGACTTTTGGTTGGCAGGATGGTGAGGATGGTGGCGCGCGCATTCTACGACGACATCTCGCTTGAGGGAGACAACCAGACCAAGTCCGCTCGCGTCGACAGCAGCGGGATTGGCGTCGTCGTCCTCGACTCCCTCACCAGGTGAGAGACCGCCTAAATCCTGAACCAGAGTCTCCCTGAGTCCCTGACCTTGGTGGTGTTGGTGATCGATGCTCCCTGCTGCTGCGTATGCTGTTGTACATGTTCCGCGTTTGGTCTCACTCGCCTGATTGATTGATGGTGCGAGGGCCAATGGGGAAACCTCCATGCTGAATACTGCTCTTGCGATGAATACTGCTCTTGCGATTTTTAGACAAGGAAAATTTACAATGAGGATTTATTTCTCAGGGTCAAATTGATCGTTTCTTTTCTTAAAGCATGTTGGCCACAACCTTCCATTAAATGCTCAAACAAGCATCGGTAATTAATGTAGATCCGATTTTCAAAGAATTTTTGTTTGAATGAAAGCTGAACAGTTTTAAGATCTCTCAGGTACTGTTTCGTTGTAGCTGATGTTCATGGTTTGCCGGTTATCAGGGTTATGGCAGTAGAATTGATAGCTTCATTCCGAAAATGCAACTTGAAATAGTAGTTAATCACCCACTTTCATTAATTGGATCGAGTTTGTGTACGACATTATGAAAGAAATACACTTATGAATATTACTTATGACTCGTTATCTATGTGGAAGTGCCGAGAAAACAATTGCCCTCCTAGTCCATATGTAATGCTGCTTGGTACTCATTGGAGTCCCAAATTTTTTTATTATGTTACTTGTCTCAGTTTTGAATGCTATGCAATTTAACTAGTAGGCCCTTGCTTTTCTGTTTTCCATTTTTCTCCTCCCTCCTCTGCCTGTTACAGCTTAACCCTGGAGTTTATTTCCTCTGTCCAGTCTATTGAGTTTTTCCTAGCGCGTATGTGTCCTGGGGCCTATGTGAGGAGGCGGCTTCCACTCCTCACTCTCTCTTTACCATGACTCTTCTTCCTCTCTTTAACGCATGAAGCAGAGCTCCAGCTACTTTCGCTAATAAGAATTTTTTGACTACTAGAGACTGAAATCAGGAATTGGGGAAGCTCTTCTATTGTCCAACTCTGATCACAAAAAAATTATTCTTCTGAGTAATCCATTATCTTGCTTTTTTCTCTCTTTTTTGAAACTATCTTTTCTCTTTGGTGTGTAACCACTTATTATATATAGTGCCCAATGCACAAATTGTGATACATTTTATACCACAGGCGCCAGTGGGTTCGAGAGGAAGATTTGGCTAAAGCATTAAAGATTCACCCTAAGCAATTACGCCGCATTCTCCAGTTTTTTGAAGAAGAGAGGCTAGTGAGAAGATGTCATCGAAAGGAGGTTAGTATTTTCTGAGAGAAAGTTGCTCTCATTTTTTTTTTGTAGTCCTTTTTCATAGTTTAGCATGGAGTCGCCATCTACTCCACTTAAAACAGAAGTTGTTAATTAGGTTATTAGTAGTTTCTAAAGCAATACCTAATAGTTAGGAGAGGGAGAATCGACGATTGCCACTTTTTAGTTGGCATTGTGGGATATGCCACCACTCCCAACGTAATTAGTAAATTGCCACTAATTAGACAGCACATTTTTAGCATTTGTCACCTTGGGGTCTTCTTGCGAAATGTCTACAATTTCATTTTCTCTCTGCCCATTTTTCCCTCTGCCATTTTCCACTTATCCTAAAAACTGCTCACCAGTTTCCAACTGAGTCAAGATGTCAACATATTCTACAAGGCCACCACATTTATATATATGAAGGCGTTCTCTGTTTTATTATGTAATAAAAAAATTAGCCATATGTTTACAGTGGTTTGCTTGGTAAACTGGATCATTATTGAATGGCACTTTGTGCGTGCATTACTACTAAATAAGTAGTAGTAATTTTAGGTTAACTTTATAAAATTATAAAGGTAAGCATCCAAAGGGCTTGAGACAATCAACATTCATAGGATCATCAATGACAGCATCCAGTGACCTGAACATTGCTTGAATTCTTTTGTTTTCTGGGGTGGTGTGGTCGGAGGTGCAATCAATATGCATGTCTAGTTATCTTCGTTTGTTAGACCGATTCTTTTTTTTTTCTTTTTGCCCCTTTTCACCTTGTGTTGTGTTATGTCGTTGCAGTCACCAAAAGGAGTAAACATATATAGCGGCAGTGCCTCTGCCGTTGCTGGTGATGTGCAGCCTTTTATAGAGGGAGGAGAGAAAGCAAAGATGCACACACATTCCTACTGTTGTTTGGACTATGCGCAGGTTATACTTTTCAATATAATTGCTTTTCATACTTGTGTGTGGGATTTTTCGCGTATATGTTTGGCATGCTCACGTTTATCCGCGGCACAGAACAAGTGGGACATGTAGCACTATATCTATTTCTTATGCTTTTACATGCGGTAGAGCTCAATGAAATTTGATATAGGTACACAGAAACTTGTTTAACTTGGTAAGATGTAAGCACTTGGACTTATGCAATGTTGTGTACCAAACAATAAAGAAATCAGTATATCATATAAATTAGATAACTATAACATCTTAGGGGTATAACTGAACTATAATTAGACAATTGGCATGGGCCAAAAATCAAACAAGCGAATCTTCTCATATAAATTCTTTCGATCGGACATTGCAGTTTTTCAGCATGCATGGTGAGAAATGTTTGGATTACATTGGTTTCTCTTCTATAGGTTGGCAAATCTGAGTCACTTGGCTCTTTATTATGGAATTATTTTTAGAACAGAATCCTACTGAAAATTTTGTTGAAAAAGAAAGCGAGAGAAAATTATCCACCTTCAGTCTTAAAATAAAATATGTTTGTACCTTACCCATCCAATGATCCAAAAACCCTTTTGATCTGGTTATCATCTGATATAGATTGTTTGTAATGTGCATATTTTTCTGAAATGCAGATATATGATATTGTAAGATATCGGATACACCACATGAGGAAAAATTTGAAAGATGAGTTAGATGACAGAGATACAGTTCAGCATTATGTATGTCCTAACTGTAGAAGAAGGTACTAAGTATACTTCTGATTATTATGGAGCTATAGTACCACATAAAAAAAGCGAAGCTTATATTATTGTTTCCCTGTTGAACCATAGGTATTCAGCCCTTGATGCACTGCAACTTGTAAGCGAAATGGATGACTATTTTCACTGCGAGTGTTGCAAAGGAGAACTTTTTCCAGAAATTGAAAAGCCTACTCTGGAGGAAATAGGGTGCGGTGGTGACAACACAAGAAAGCATAATCGTGATAAACTGAAGGATATGCAGCAAAGAATGGAGGTTGTTACATTTTATTCAGTTAGAAATTTGTGACCAAATTTGGGAGCATAAATCAAACATAAATGATGTTAGAATTATTCATTTTTTAGTGCAAATATTATAACTATCGGGAAGCAAATGAAATTGTTTTTCCTTGGTTTATTTCCTTATAATAAAATGGCTTTGTCTTTTTAAAAAGACTAAATTAATCTTCATTTGGCCAATAATCAGCTTGTTACCCAGTAACTGTGCCTAAACTTTCTATAAAATCTTATATTGCACACAAAGACAATACTAGTGTTTAGCATCTCTCTACCTATTATCGTATTTGTGATAGTAGCATGATAACAATGTAGTATTTCATTGTTGTGAGCATGACTTTCTTCAACATGAACCATATATGTAGTTTCAGTATCTATAGCAAAGATGAAAATCTTTCTATATATTGATCATGTCATCTATAAAGCATCTCATCAAGGGTCACTTATATATGCTTATGATTCAGCCACTGCAGTTATCTTGTATATAAAAGAAATATAAGTACTTTCTATGATATTGGCTAAGTATATGTTTCCCTCAACATGCTGACTGCAAGAAGTTTTTTGCTTAAACCTGGATGGCAAATTTATGCATGTTTTAGAATCTTGATGATATTGTGGATTGTGATGCTTTCATTTCTTAGATTTCTGCTCTAACATTTGAACATATATGAATGCAGGAGCAATTGAAACCATTAATAGCACTACTTGACAGGATAAAGGATCTTTCTTTTCCAGATTTTGGGAGTTTACAAGATTGGGAAAGAGCAACTATAGGGGCATCTGCAAATGGTGCAGTTGGTTCATCTCAGAATTCAGAAGGGCTGTGCAGCTGGACACCAATGCCCTTCCTTGAAGAGACAGAGGTAAGCCTGGTATCTGAGTTAAGTTGTACACATTAGTAGTTAAAGGTGCAAATGTAAGCCAATAAAGGAAACATTAGGCATAGAACATGATCATGGTGTTATGCTGAGAATACTGTTAGAACTTCTATGCTTCCTGAAACGTCTCCCAAGTCCTAGCTTTCTAGATGGGAATGAAATGATTGATTATGAGAATTTAGCCCCTGTAAGTACTAATTTTCAAATTTACTTCATTTAAACTAGGTAGGCACTGCCTGAATAATCCAATTCTCCTTTTCCAGTTTGAAGTTGATTTTTCAGGAAGCACAGGTGCACAAGAATTTGTTGAATCTGGTATGCAAAGTATAAAGCCACTGCCCCCATGGATGAATCGTCAGGGTACAGACCTCATGGAGGAACAAAAAGGAGAAAACAGCAGCAGTGCAAATCTGGATCAAAGTTCAGAAGCCAAGAGTGACAAGAAACAGTGCTCAGAGGAAGATGGGAGCAAGAGCATACAGGTGAGCTCATAAAATTTGCAATTCAATATCAAAGAAGTTTCACAATCGAGAACTAGTTAGTACAGTGAATGATAAATCTCAATTCACCTTTTATTTAATGGTGTAGGAGTCATACATAAAAGCTTATTATGAGGCTATCCAGAAAAGGCAGGAAGAAAAGGCCAAAAGCCTGGCATGTATTTCTGACCAGCCATTTGCTTCTGATGCACAGTTTGAGAGGCAGTTAGGTGCCAAATCAAAACGTGATGATGATGGTGAATCTGGTGATGATGACATTGAATTGAAAGTGGAGCAACCAACAGGTATTTCTTGATCAAATCTTGTGTTTCTATCTATAATTTCATAGAGGACTAATACTGTGTAAAATATTAATCCTGATTTTGCATGAACCATTCTAGCTGTAGTCTGGCTTTTTCATGACTCTTCTAGTAATCTAATTGCATACATGTCTTTGTATAGTGAAAAAGTAGTTCTTTGTTATCATTGTTTGAACTTTATATGATATTGCCACCTATATCTTTATTTTCTCAGACTTGTAATTGTGTTAGCTAATGACATAACCTGGTTTATGTGAGTACCATGATGAGTTCCCAAAAATATTAGTTATACAATGTCCATGAACATTTGAACTGAAAGTTCATAGATGTGGTGCTTTTCAGCATGTCAACCTTCCCTTTTATCTTTAATATGTTGGCTTTGGATCTAATTCGTTTAAACTAATGTAGGGAATACAGGAGAGATATACAAGTTGGCTGATCTGAATGTGGAGACCCAACAATCAAATGATGATGAATATGAATGGCAAGAGGGCTGAAGACTTGCTACTTAATATCAGATTGTGCTAAGTGGTCCAAGTCTGAAACAATAGGACATTAGGACAACTGGAAGGTCTTTCACAGTATTCCTGCATTGAGCATGAAATTAGTTTGACTTAAATCAAGTAAAAACGGATTCTGCCCTTCCACGTTTTCCATTTCAAGCTTTCGGAGAAGAACTTTGTACAGTTGTACCTCCTGCTAAGGTAGTCAAATACTAGGATTACTGCGGATCAGTAGTGAATGATAGGTGGTTGCACTCTTTGCTTGCGCATAGTAATAGTAAAGTGAATAGCCGTTAGAAAAGGAACACCAGAAGTTGATGGTGATGGCCAGTTTTAACACAATATATGATGTGAACTGGTACATGGTGATTGACAAAGGTTATAGTTTCAGAGATATATGGCACTTAACTTGACAGCCTGTTTACTTATTGTCGCACTTTAGAGACCGCGCATACATATGTACATTTTATGGAACTTACAGGGTGTTTGATTTGCTTCTTGCTTATAGCTTCTTCCTTGTTTTTTTAGCACGTTTCTCAAAACATAAAATGGTGTTTTTTAATAAAAACTTTCTATATGAAAGTATCAATAAAAAATCAAATAGATTCATTTTGCAAGTTTGTAATAGTTAATACTTAATTAATCACGCGCTAACGACGTTTTTTTGTTTTACGTGCGGTTTATAAACCAGTATAATAAGTCAATTCAAATAGCCTATTAGTGTGAATATTAAACCAGAAGGCAGAAGACGACAGTTACTTAAATATTCATTGATCCATGCACAATGCATTCGAGAGGCTCCAGTGAGCTCCCAACCACCAACCATGGCAGGGCATTGAAGAAGACTTTAGCCATCCCTAGATGGCTACAGGGCCGATGCTTCAAATGTTTGGGGCTTGACCATCGTAAAGCTGGTTGCCGACGATATACTCGTGGTTACGCTGGATATAAGAGAAAGGACTGGAGGAGCGAGACTTCGAACCTGGGTCGGCTAGTCCATCATCCTGTAGTGTGTGGTCATCTTGCTAAGATTTACTTTGAAGTTGATGGAAAAGAAATAAGAAGAAGATCACGTAAAATAAAGTGAGTCATTAGCGTATGATTAATTAAGTATTAGCTATTGTAAACTTGAAAAATGAATTTATATGGTTTTTTAAATCAACTTCTATATAAAAAAAATTTTGCAAAAAATACACCGTTTAGCAATTCGGAAAGCATGTTCACGAAAAACGAGGATGGTTTTCACCCAAACCCCTAAATTCAAACTGTCCCCAAGAGCATCTCTAACAGGGACCCTAAATCCAGCCCCCAAATAATTTTTAGGTGTTGAGTCAAAAAAATTAGGTCTAGCGGGGACCTTACTATGGGCCCCAAAATGAGGAGGCCCCCAAATCTTTCCCCAAGCCCTAGTCTTGGGGCTCTACGCCACAGCCTCTATCGATGTATTTTTTTTTTTGCCCAAACGATAATTCCCTAGCTCATTGCGCGCCGACACTCGAGGAACAGGAAGATTGGAAAATTTTTTAGGTGAAAACCCTATCTCATCTGTCGATCCAACCGCCAGCCGTCGGCTTGCCCCCTAGCGACGGCCGGTCGCCGGTGTGCTCGGCCAGGTGGCGGCACGGCGCGGTCGCTCGCCGGCCCAAGGCGCTCGGTTGTCAGTGCGCTCGGCCAAGCGGCGGCGGCCCGGCGTGGTCGCTCGCCGGCCGGTCGATGGCCCCCGCACGCTCTGCCGGCGCCCTCTGCCCACTGCATTGTTCTTTTGACTGCATTGTTCTTTTGACTTCACTTTTTGACTGCATTGTAATGCCCTCATCTACCCATGGCACTACTGCACTTTTTGACTGTTGTTGCACTTCAATAAATTAGTACTGCTAGTTACTGTTGCTGCACCTTTTTTAACGGACATCCTGCTAGCTTTATATATATATATATATATATATATATATATATATATATATATATATATATATATATATATGTGATAACCAATAGTACTACTACTTTTTTAATGTAATAGTGTAGATGACTGTATTAATATATTGTCTCTTTGGATGATAGTGTAGATGCTTGGATATTTTTTTCTCTACAAGATATATCATCTTTTATGTCTTTATGTAGGAGTTGTTTTCTGTGACCTTTTATTCATCGAGTGTACTGAGTAACCTATTGTAGTGACTAGACTGCAATGGCCGATGGAGGTGATTCTTTTCTGCACATGATGACTGAGGACATCGATGTCGATGCATTTAACTTATCAATGCACAGTGGAGGCGCAGGTAATTCAACCAATGGTGCAAAAGGAAGCACCAAAAGGTCAAACAACTACACTCATCCAGAGGACATCCAATTGTGCATGCCATGGGGAAGCATTAGCACAGATCCTATTACAGGCAATGAGCAGCTAGAGAAGGCGTACTGGAAAAGGATTGCGGAGCTTTACCATGCCAACCGTAATTTTGATTCTGATTGAAATACAATTGTCTTGAACACCGTTAGGGTATAATTCAGAAGGAGACAAGCAAGTTTCAAGCTTACTATGATCAAATCAAGCGTCAACATCCAAGTGGCATACCATATAAAGAGCATGTAAGTTGACTCTTCTATAGATTATTTTAAATAGCCTTGTATGAATGCAAACTAACACTTTAATTTTTCTTCAGCTTCTTGAAGCGCAGGTATTATACTCATCCAAAGAACTAAAGAATAGGGGGCTTTCAGTTTGTTTACTGTTGGCTCAAGGTGAGGACTTTGCCAAAGTTTCAAGCACTTGAGTCCCACAAGAGGTCAAGGTCCAGCAAGTCTTCGATGCCATCTGAGGGACCTAGTGAAGAAGAAGGAGACAATAGTAAAAAATTACAGCTCCTGATTCATCAGAGCCTAGTGCTAAAAAGATACCACCAGTCAAGAAGCAAACAAAAAAGAAGTTAAAAAATGGAGGAGAAGCGTACAAGGAGACAATGAAAGGTTTGGCTGAAGCCAAGAAGAAAGAAGTGAAGTTAAAACAAGAGAGATGGAGGGAGACTAAGGAGCTTGAGGAGCAGAAGATCTTGTTGGCTGAGCGCAAGTTAATGTGGGAGTAAGAACAACAACTCATGTTCTGTGATGTCTCCATCATAGAACCGGATGTGAGGACGTATGTGTTGGCAATGAGGATACAGATTGCAGCTTCTAAAATGGCTCCCCTCAATGGTGGCTCTGGCGGGGGTAGTGGTGGCTCTGGTGGGGGTAGTGATGGCTCTGGTGGAGTTTGACATCCTTGATGCACTTTGGTGATGCTATGTGTTATTTGCTAGTAGGATATATTATTCCACGGTTGAATCATTTGGCCTTTGTCATTTTCACTATTGAATGATTTTGATCATTAAATCAGTCATGGTTGTAGGATTTGTTATTTTAATTATAAAATGCTTGTGAACTTGGATATGTGTGTGATTGTGGAGATTTATTTATGTATCATGTGTTAGTGTGATTTTTAGTGTGATTTTTCAATGTTAATGTCAATGATTTTGTAGATGGACTTTTCTGATGATGATGATCTTCTTCATCAATGGTGGGAGAAAGAGGAGTCTGATGATGATGACTACTACATTGCAGCTGCTCTTTTTGCACACATGGAGCATGAGAGGACCAAAAGAAAGCGTCGTGGTTCAGTACCGGGTCAGCAGATAGTACACAGGGATAGATTTGCTGGCAATTTACACATAGTGGCAGATTACTTTGCAAATCCTTCTATATACAATGCAAAATTCTTTAGGAGGAGATTTAGAATGTCAAGGGAGCTTTTCTTAGCATAGTGGGTGGTGCAGAGGCTCATGATGACTACTTCAGGCAGAGACCAAATGCAACGGACCTTCTTGGTGCCACTGCATTGCAGAAGGTGTATGGCTCATTGCGCATGCTTGCATATGATATTCCAGCTGATAGTCTAGATGAAGTGGTGAGGATTTCGAAGAGCACCATGATAGAAGCTTTCAAGCACTTTGTTAAGGCTGTGGTTGACATATTTGTTGATCAGTACATAAGGGCACCAACTGTTGATGATGCTGCGACTCTTGGCTATAAACACTCAAAGGGAGTTTCCTGGCATGCTAGGTTCATTGACTGCATGCACTGGAGGTGGAAAAATTGCCCAATTGGATGGAAAGGGCAATACTCAAGGCATATGGATGGGCCAACCATGATTCTTAAAGCTATTGCATCCAAAGATTTATTGATTTAGCATTGTCGGCGAAACGGGACAGGGGGTCCCACATACCCCGGGGTCGTGTGGGTCTTCTGCCACGACAGCTACTCCGGGGCCCACATTCGGCACAACTGGTGGCCGGCTACGACCATTTTTCCCGCTAAGTACATGGGGCCTGAGCACTGCCCGAGCCCAGCTGCGCCTTCTCCGGGCGCCTTGCGATGGGCGCCCACATCCACCCCGAGTCCCGGGGGCATTCTCGAGAAGGGGCACTCCTCTGTGCCCGGTCCCGGGGCCTAGAAGCTCCGTGCCTGGGCCCTGGGTCTCGTCCCCGGTCCCGGGGAAGCTTCGTTCCCAGGCCTCGGGTCTCGTCCCCGGTCCCGGGACACTCCATGGTCGGGCCCTGAGTCTCGCTGCCCGGTGCCGGGGCCCACGGGCTCCATACCCGGGCCTCGGGTCTCGTCCCCGGTCCCGGAAGCTCCGTTCCCGGGACCCGGGTCTCGTTCCTAGGCCCGGATCTCGTCCCCGGTCCCGGGGCTCACAGGCTCGACCTCGGGGCGCACCAGGACGTTCCCGGGCCCCGGGTCTCACCCCCCCGTCCCGGGACTCACAGGCTCGGTCCCGAGGGACGTTATAGAGACATCCCTGGTCCCGGGCGCCGCTCCCCGGGCCCGGGACTCACATTTTCTGTCCCCGAGGAGCTCGGCGCCTTGTGTGCGTGGAGGGCTCGGTGAGTTCTCCGCCCCGGGCACGAGGTTGACTCAAGCGGACCAACTGCCCCAACTACCTGCATTAATGACGAGGCGACAGGGCGCGTCGCCCCTGTCACCTGCTCTGCCACGCGTGGGCGTCTCCTAATGGCCCCCTGTGGACGCATGCCTGTGCAGTGGACACATGCCTATGCAGTCAGAGGCTTTTTGACTTCGGCGGCGACGGCGTGTGCCGTCACATCCTCACGTCTCGATGATTTAGCCGCCTGCAGCAGACCTACTCCGACGTGGGCTCAGCAGGTGAACGTGGGCCCTGCAGAGGATGGCGAGCTCTCACGTTCCGCGTCACGGCGGAACAGGAGGAAGCGCCAGAAGGCCAAGGAGGCCGCCGAGAACTTCTTCTTGGCGGCTACGGGCAACCCCCGGAGCCATGTTGCCCGCGGAGGCGATGACAACGGAAAGCGGCAAAAGGCCGCACGTACGCCGCCGTCGCCGCCGGCAACGGCCCGGAAGTGGTGCCCCCTCCACCAGATGGGCTGGCACGACATCACGGAGTGCTGCGCCGTCCAGGGCTTGGCCGGGCGTCTCAAGCTGGCCATAGCCCGGGGGTGGTGCGCCTTCCACGACACGGACCGGCACGACATCACGGAGTGCCGCGCCGTCCAGGGCTTGGCCGAGCGTCTCAAGCCGGCCATAGCCCGGGGGTGGTGCGCCTTCCACGACACGGACCGGCACGACATCACGGAGTGCCACGTCGTCCAGGGCTTGGCCGAGCATCTCAAGCCGGCCATAGCCCGGGGGTGGTGCGCCTTCCATGAGACGGACCGGCACGACCTCACGGAGTGCCGTGCTATCCAGGCCAAGCCCGATCGAGGTGGATCGGACGGTCCGATCCCTCGCCGGACGGTCCGAGCAAAGGGACTCGGACGGTCCGATCCCTCGCCGGACGGTCCGAATCCCGCTCCCGACCCGGAACAACAATATAGGGCGCGACCACCTGGACAGCATCGCCCCGGCGGGGGCGGGTACGGGGAAGTCGTCTCGATTCATACCATATCTCAGTCTAGGGCCCCCGGGCCCCGGGCACATATCCAGAACATCCGAGCCAGGGCCAAGGGTCCCGAGACCATGTCCCGGGGTCCGCGGCCCGTGCTCGACTCTGGGGAGCCCGAACCCAGGCCGCCTCGCCAAGGCGAGTGCGGGTCTTGGACGCGGCACCCGGAAAAACCAAGCCCGGGCCTCCGGATCCCGGCATATATCAAACCACATTTCAGTCCGGGGCCCCCGGGTCCCAGGCACATATCCGAGCCGGGGCACAGATTCCTAGGTCCATGTCCCGGAATCCTCGCCCCGGGCCCGACACCGCGGAGCCCGAACCAGGGCAGCCTCGCCAAGGCGAGTGCGGGCCTAGGAACGCGGCGCCCGGAACAACCTCAACATTTTCACAACCAGATGGGGAGCGATAACCCGGACAGCTTCGCCCAGGCGAGAGCGAGTCCGGGAAGGTCGTCCCGGCACATCCCATATCCAAGCCCGGGCTTCCGGATCCCGGCATATATCAAACCACATTCCAGCTGGGGCCTCCAGGCCCCGGGCCTATACGTGCTCCCGGCCGCGAAGAGCTCGCTCCCTCCCGGGGCAGTTGAGCCCGGGCCACCGGCCCCCGTCAGGCCGGGATCGGGAAGCACGCAACAAAAGCAGGTGTACTTCGTCAGCAAGGTACTCTGCAATGCTACACCATGTCGAATCGTCACCAACAACGGCACGCAGTTCACGAGCGAGCTCTTCAACGAGTACTGCTCCGATGTCGGCATCAGGCTCTGCTTCGCCTCCCCCGCCCACTCTGCGAGCAATGGGCAGGTTGAGCGGGTGAACGCGGAGATCCTGCGGGCCCTCAAGACAAGGTCCTACAACGACCTCAAAAAGCATGGCATCAAGTGGATCGACGAGCTCCCGGCAGTCCTGTGGGCGAATCGTACCACACCAAGCCGGGCGACCAGGGAGACCCCATTTCTTCCTGGTGTACGGGGCCGAAGCCGTTCTGCCGTCAGAGCTCACCTTCGGCTCTCCCCGGGTACAGCGCTACAGCGACGACATCAACCACGACAACATGCAGCTCGACAACCTCGACTTCCTCGAGGAACGAAGGCGGCGCGCCTCGCTCCGCGTCGCTCGTTACCAGCAGAGCCTCAAGCACTATCATCAGCGTAAGGTTCGGACCCGATCACTCCAGGTCGGGGACCTAGTTCTCCACCGTGTCCTCACACGTGCCGGAAAGAATAAACTTTCCCCCATGTGGGAAGGCCCCTTCCTGGTGATCGGTGTCTCCCGACCAGGCTTGGTAAGACTGGGCCAGGAGGATGGGATCCGCTTCCCAATCCCCGGCACATCGAGCATCTTCACGAATTTTCATCTATAAACACATCCTTCTCATCCCCTGGGGACATATTCGGGCCACGCCCGTGCGGCGGTTAGGGTTTGCATATTATCATCAGTTCCCTACCAACGAGCTACCGTATCCCGACGTGCTAAGCCCGAGGCGTCGTCGAGCCCCCGGGGCCGGGGTGGCGCCCCTCTGCGCAGCACCCCAGGTCCCGGCGCCTCCGGTGCCCCGGCTAGCAAGCTTCGGGCTCGGTTTTTTCCGGAGGTAGGGGGCGAAATGCTTATGCGTAATCTTTTCCTCCGCACGGTCATGACCACAATGACGCCTTCAGGAGGTGGTCGACACCACGGTTCGTAGCATGGAATGAACAAAGGAACGAGCCAAATACTCTCACAGTTCATTGTGTGCAGATTAGACCAATTCTCGGTAGGGTTAAGCAAGCTTTCCGGACCTTAACGCGCGCTAGGGGCCCGCTCGGCTAGCGCAGCCCCCGGTCGCCGAGGTCTGATGGCCGGGTCGTGGACCGCGCCACGCGCACTGCCGATGCTCCGGGGTCTCGGGCATAACCCCCTGTCGGGCCAGCCTAGATTCCCGGGGCAGTCTGCGGTGCCTGGCCTGGCCAGTTCCTCCCCGACCACCAGCGCCGAGGCGCCGGGTGCTTCGCTGGCTGGCGACCCCGGGCACGCTCAAGCGGTCTGGCCCCGCGGCATCGCTGTTCCCGGGGGCACGAAGGGCCCCCGGATCCGGAAGACGGAAGGGGTCGAACCTACGGACTTAACCGTTTCCGCAAGGCTCGCGCTCAGTCACCCGCGGCCCCTCGGTGCCGGGCTCTCGGGGTAGGCATCTACCCCAAGCCTCGGAAAGGGGACCTGGGCGCTATGCCGTTCACAGTGGATCGGCCCGATACTCGGCGTTCCCGGGGGCGAGCAACGCTCCCGGCCCCGGGGTTGTGCTCGCGGAGCCCTGCCGCCCTTTGCAACATCCAGATACGTAATCTTATCCAACTTTACAAATTGCTCAAATTCTATTCTTCCCCCGTTTGTATGGCCATGTGTTTCATTCTCCTCGGCCCCGGGGGCAAAGCGGAATCCGCCAGGACCTGGTGCGAGGGCCGTTGGGTTAGCGCTGCCCCGGTTGCTGAGGCCTGATGGTCGGGTCATGGACCGCGCCCCGGGCACTGTCGACGCTCCGGGGTCTCGGGCATAACCCCCCGTTGGCCAGCTTAGATTCCCGGGGCGGCTAGGTGTCCGGCCTGGCCAGCTCCTCCCCGGCCACCGCCGAGGCGCCGGGTGCTTCGCTGCCTGGCGACCCCGTGCCCGGTCAAGGTCGGTTCCCGAGGGGCTCCCGGCAAGTCAAAAGGTACGAGCGTAGCACGACGGTCATACCTAACCCACGCGGGGCATCTTTTCGTATTTTCTCCTTTCTAGCAGTCTGTCCTCGCGGCCCTACTGCGCTCCCCGGGCCAACGGCGCCTGGGGGCACGGAGAGCCCCCGGATCCGGAAGACGGAAGGGGCCGAACCTACGGACTTAATCGCTCCGCCAGGCTCGCGTTCGGTTGCTCGTGGCCCCGGGGACCGGGTTCCCGGGGCGGGCAACCATCGCGTTCGCTGCCCCTGGGGACCGAGCTCCCGAGGCAAGCGGCTACGCCAGGGCCCGGATAGGGGTCTCAAGCCCAACGGCCATTCGCGGTTGTTGGCTCTCGCTGTCAGAGGGCGCCCGGTACTCGGCATTCCCGGGCACGGGGCCCCGAACACAAAGCAACCTCCGAACAGCACAATAAGCAAAGGTACAAAAGTATAAGCGTGATCATATACACATACAAATATTTTCTCTTTGTACAAGACAGGCAAAATCGGAGCGCAAGCACGAGCGGAGGCCCAAAGATGTCGTCGCACGGGGGAGGTCAGTGGTCTTCTCCGGGCCGGACCCCGGGCGGCGTCAGAAGGGGACCGGCGTCTCCCTCAGACTCGTCGGTCATCGGCCCCATGATGTGCTCGCCCCGCTCGAAGAACCCTGCCACCATTGCTGCGGTGTCAGCCACGGCCTCTAAGCCGGCCGCGCACTTCCGGGAAGCCTCGGCCTCCCACTCCGTCTCCACCAACCGGGACTCTGCGGCCTTTACCGCCGCCTCGCACGCGGCGATCTCACGCTTCCGGGCCGCGAGCCCGGCCTCTCGGGCCCGGCGCGACCTTCCCGGGAGGATATTTCCATCTCCCGCGCCTCCATCTCGGACCAGGCGCGGGAATTTGGCGGCGCCCTCCGGTTGGACGCCGCGTCCCTCTGCCGCCTCAATCTTCAGCCGGCGGGTCGCCACGAAGATCTCGGTGGCGACTATACAGGCGGTGAGCTACTGCATCACCATCGCGATCGCTGCCCATCCGCTCTCGAGATCCGCCCGGACCCGGGCAGACTCCCACCGGTCTCGACGGGCTGCCGCCTGCGTTTGGCCGGCGGCGATCGCCATCTGCTCCAGCACGGAATGTAGCGTTCGCCGGGCAACAAAAACTACCAGGGCCCGCTCCCTCCTCTCGGGAGACGGCTGGGCCCTGGCATTCCCCTCTTCTTCGGCAGCTAGGACATCAGTCAGTTCCACGAGGGCCCGCTCCGGCGTGGCCGCCGTGGCCTCCATACTCACTACCACACATGCAGTAAGCGCGACAGCGGCCCCGGTCCACCCGGGGTCCGCGCAGCTCCAGGAAATGGCGGCCAGGACAACGGCCGCCGAGGCAACATTCTTCGCCTTTTTGGCCAACGGCAATCCTAGGTGGGCCCCGTATCTCCTCGTTTTGCCCAAGACGTGGCCCTGTTCCTGCCCGGAGCAGGTCCCAGCCGAGCAACAGGGCCAGGGGCCACTGTCGGCGAAACGGGACAGGGGGTCCCACATACCCCGGGGTCGCGTGGGTCTTCTGCCACGACAGCTACTCCGGGGCCCACATTCGGCACAACTGGCGACCGGCTACGACCGTTTTTCCCGCTAAGTACATGGGGCCCGAGCACTGCCCGGGCCCAGCTGCGCCTTCTCCGGGCGCCTCGCGACGGGCGCCCACATCCACCCCGGGTCTCGGGGGCATTCTCGAGAAGGGGCACTCCTCTGTGCCCGGTCCCGGGGCCCAGAAGCTCCGTGCCCGGGCCCCGGGTCTCGTCCCCGGTCCCGGGGAAGCTCCGTTCCCAGGCCTCAGGTCTTGTCCCTGGTCCCGGGACGCTCCATGGTCGGGCCCCGAGTCTCGCTGCCCGGTGCCGGGGCCCACGGGCTCCATACCCGGGCCCCGGGTCTCGTCCCCGGTCCCGGAAGCTCCCTTCCCGGGACCCAGGTCTCATCCCTGGTCCCAGGAAGCTCCGTTCCCGGGCCCAGATCTCTTCCCCGGTCCTGGGGCTCACAGGCTCGACCTCGGGGCGCACCAGGACGTTCCCGGGCCCCGGTCTCGCCTCCCGTCCTGGGACTCACAGGCTCGGTCCCGGGGCACGTTACAGAGACATCCCTGGTCCTGGGCGCCGCTCCCCGGGCCCGGGACTCACATTTTTCGTCCCCGAGGAGCTCGGCGCCTTGTGTGCGCGAAGGGCTCGATGAGCTCTCCGCCTCGGGCACGAGGTTGACTCGAGCGAACCAACTGCCCCAACTACCTACATTAATGACGAGGCGACAGGGCGCGTCATCCCTGTCGCCTGCTCTGCCACACGTGGGCGTCTCCTGATGGCCCCCTGTGGATGCATGCCTGTGCAGTGGACACATGCCTATGCAGTCAAAGGCTTTTTGACTTCGGCGGCGACGGCGTGTGCCGTCACATCCTCACGTCTCGATGACTTAGCCGCCTGCAGCAGACCTACTCCGGCGTGGGCTCAGCAGGTGAACGTGGGCGACTAGACGTCCCTCCGGCGCAGCGCGGCAGGCGGCCACGTGCGTGCGACAAAGGCAGATGGTAGGTAGCTTCCTCCCAGACGATATACTTGGCACTGTGGACTCCCCTTAGCCTATAAAAGGAGGATCCTTGCCAGACAACGGGGGGGAGCTAGAGGGCTTCTTCCACAGCATAGTTAGCTTGGGTTAGAGCTTCCTGAGCGCTTCTAGTTCCTTCCCAAGCTTGCGCTACCTCCTGCGCCCCTCGGGATATCCTTGTAACAGCATAACACATTCATCTCCCACAGAGCCAACACACACAGGAGTAGGGTATTACGCCTCCGCGCGGCCCGAACCTGTCTACCTCCTCCTGTCTCCTTGCGTGCCATTCTCTCCGCTGATCATCTCCCAGCTCGGGTCCCCGGGCCCGAGCACATATCCACCAGACGCCGCAAGCCGTCCTGGAACAGCTCCCCTGGCCGAACCTCAAAAGGGGGGGTCCCCAGACTCCCCGCCGTCGGAGTTTCATCCGCCGACAAGCATTCTTTCTTTGGTCTACTAGGTTCTCTCAATGATATCAATGTCCTATAGAGATCACCACTCTTTCAAAGGCTTACCTCAGGGACAGTGCCTAATGTGAAATTTATAGTGAATGGTAACAAGTACAATGTGGGGTACTATCTTGCTGATGGCATCTATCCTTGTTGGGCTACTTTTGTGAAAACATTTCAAAATCCACAAGGCAACAAGAGAGTCCATTGCGCAAAAGTTTAAGGAGTAAGGAAGGATGTTGAGAGAGCATTTGGTGTTCTACAAGCTCGTTTTGCTATGGTGAGAGGTCCTGCTAGATTTTGGGACACAGAGACCCTATGGTACATAATGACAGCTTGTGTGATCATGCATAATATGATCATTGAGAGTGAGCGAGACGAAGATGATGACTTCGACTATGATCAGGAGGATGGCGAATTGCTGAGGGAGGAGGAGTACCAGCAACGTAATAAACCCTTGTTGGAGGAGTTCCTAAAGATATATAAAGATAGAGAAAACAAGCAAGTGCATGAGCAAATTTAAGATGAACTTTGTGGAGTACTTGTGGGCGCTTCATGGTGCTTAGTACTTTGTTTTATTGCATTTTTTGCAAGATATGTCATTTTCAAGTTTCTAATTTTTGAATAAAAATTTAAATTGTGGTGTTTCAAATTATTCAATTATATATGAATGAATTCTATGTGTTATAAATATTTATGTTTCAATTATTATAGTGTCAAACTAGGCATATACATATAATTTATGCTAAAATACAATAGAAAAAATGGGGGCTGAAAAATGGGGGTTGTTCCTGGAGTTCAGGGTATTTTTGGGTCCAAAGAAAATGGGGGCAGCCCCCATTTCACCTTTGGAGGCTCTAAAATAAGGGCTATTACTGGAAATGCTCTAAGAGGTGTCCGACTCAGGAAGATTGGCAACCTACGAGGGAGAGCAAGAGCCAACCTCACGCCGGCGGATTTCGGAGGCGCCCAGCGATCTCAGCCATGTCAAGAGGAGTTGATGGCCCTGGCGAACGGCTACCAGATCTGCTAGGCTAGGCCGGCAAAGTTCCTGGAGGGATACTGCGTTGGCAGATGCTCGGTTGCTTGGTGCAGTTCTGCGGTGTGGGTGAACACAATGTGCGCTGCAGGTTGAGGTAACATGTCCTAAAGATTTCCTACTCACGTTCCGGCATGTCAAGGATAGGAACGCGGCGCTCCAGGGAGGTAACTGTTCATGTTATGCAAGGGAAGAGTTTTTTATTTTTATATTTTTTTAATAAAATATTTACAAAAGTACATTTTCGTTTCAAAAATTTATAAAAATATACCCCTACCACTCTCTGGGAGGGCGATTTCTCCCATAGGGCGATTTTATGACATGTTTGACGGCCGTCAGCCAAGGCTGACGGCCGTCAACACTTTTGCAGGCGGCCCCCTGGCCGCCCAAAAACCGCCCTCTAGGAGGGTGGCAAGGGGGCCGCCTGCAAAACGCCGGTCGAGGGCCAGCCATTTTATAGGCGGCCCCCTTGCTGCCCTCCCAGAGGGCG
Organism: Oryza meyeriana var. granulata; assembly: GCA_003991445.1. Taxonomy (NCBI): domain Eukaryota; kingdom Viridiplantae; phylum Streptophyta; class Magnoliopsida; order Poales; family Poaceae; genus Oryza; species Oryza meyeriana. Next base: position 234,123 of record RYFJ01000909.1, read on the forward strand.
TTTTTTGGGCAGCCAGGGGGCCACCTGCAAAATAGCCGACCCATAGACCGGCCATTTTGCAAGCGGCCCCCTTGTCGCCCTCTGGGAGGGCGGTTTTTGGGCAACCAGGGGGCCACCGGGGGTGGCGGTCGGACCGCAGGCCTCAACTCGGTTGGACCGGCCAGGTACAGAACCGCTTGAAAGTTGTGCCTATTTCTCCCTAACGTGCGCTACCTACCTTAAAACAGTCATAACTTTTGCATACAGTCTCGGAATCGGGCAAACAAGTACTCTGCGGACATCTACAAAAAATTTTACATCCGCTTCTCCCCCGCTTCATTGGGTTTGTCTAAAAAGTTTTTGCGAAATTCGGCCGGGAAGATTGAGTTTTCAAGGTTCAAAGTTTCAGCACGGTTTTTAAAGCACGCTCACAATTTTCTACAGGCCACATCTTACATCGGTTTGAGTTGCACCTTCACGAGGTTTTGCTATTCTCGAGTTCCTAGTTGAGAAAAAATATTAAAAAAAAAAAACAAAGTAGCCATTTTGCAGGTGGCCCCCTGCCGCCCAAAAACCGCCCTTTAGGAGGGCGGCAAGGGGGCCGGCCGGCTTTTTTACAGGCGGCTCCCTTGCCGCCCTCCTAAAAGGCGATTTTTGGGCGGCAGGGGGCCGCCTAAAAAGTGCTGACGGCCGTCGGCCGGTCTGCCACGTCATTAAATCGTCCTCCGCCCAGCCGACGGTCGTTTGCCACGTCATTAAATCGCCCTCTGGGAGGGCGATTTTTAAAAAATGCCCTCCCAGAGGGCGTTGGGAGTATATTTTTGTAAATTTTTGAAATGAAGGTATACTTTTGTAATATTTTATTAAAAAATATAAAAAACTCTGCAAGGGAAGGAAGTGCCGATCATGTTCAAGCCATGGAGCAGGCGGGCATGGGCACGCAACTACGACGTCCCAATAGAAGGGGCATTGCATTAGCCGCACAAGCGTTGGAGGCTGTCACGGCCCAGCCAACGGAGGTGGAGGGACCTGGGTCACTAAGCCCAGAACTTGCTCCCTCCCTTAGCATGGGCCGCCTACAGCAACTTAGGTAGCGTTTGAATTAGCTTATGGGCGTTTGTTATAAGTCGCATCTAAAACGAGAAACGTTATTAGCGTATGATTAATTAAGTATTAACTATTAGAAACTTGAAAATTGGATATATTCGATTTTTTAGAGATATGTACATATAGAAAGTTTTTTAAAAACGTACCGTTTTGTATTTTAGAAAACGTACTAACGGAAATCGAAGGACTAGCCACAAGCTAGAAACTAAAAGGAACACCACCTTAGGTTGCGTTCGGATCTAAGTGGAAGGGTGAAAAAACTCCTCGATTTTTGTGAGCACGCTTTTCGAACTGCTAAACGGTGTGTTTTTTGCAAAAATTTTCTATATAAAAGTTGCTCTAAAAAATCAAATAAATCTATTTTTTAAGTTTGTAATAATTAAAACTCAATTAATTATACGCTAATGACTTATCTCGTTTTACGTGATCTTCTTCTTCCTTATTTTCTCTCACCTTCAAACACTCCCTTAGGACGATACCTCTTTGGTAGAAAATATACATGGACTAATGAACAAGAGAGACCAACTTTGGTCAAGCTTGACAGGTTGTTTGTCACAATAGAGTGGAGTTTCATTCACTGTCCATTCCATCATAGTGGCTGGGTGATATACATCCCGGTCAATCCAGGTTACAACTTACAAGTTGGTCAACAGCTAAATGAACTTAGCTCTGAAATTAAGAACTCAGCGACAAAATAGATGACGCCTACAGTATTAAACAGTGCTTACGGAGATAAATCTTGACCACTGGATTTCCTAATCACCCCACGGGTACACCAGAAACGTTGGATCAGCTTTAATATGAAATCGGAGAATCGCCAGCATCGTTGCCGATTTTCTGCGCACCACTTCAGCTCTTCAGTTTTCTTCAGAAAGTTTAGGGTTTTTCTACTCTGCATTTTTCAGGACTTGACAACACTGTCAGAAGTTAGATTTAGTGTATCAAATTTACCACGAGCAGACTTCCAGATGAAGAATGTCCCTTAGATGTAGCATTTTGGAATCATGAAAATCAAGCATGTGTGCAAAATTTGCTGAGCAGATGTAGTCAGATCATTTAGTTGGGGAGGCATAAGTAGGGATGAAAATAGATCGGATACGAACGGAAACTAGCTCTACCATATTCGTTTTCATATTTTTTTTCGGAATCGGAATCATATTCGGAAACCCTAGATACGAAAACGGAATCAGATATTATCGAATACGGATAAGTAGCGAATACGAATCGGAACGAATACGGTAACCGATATTTATCGGAACATAAAAACCCCTCAAACTAAGTTTCCAAAATCAACAAGGAGATATAGCTTGTTATATTTTCTAAAACAATAGATCTTCTTCTAAATTTTAGCTATTAATAATATCAGTTTATTTGATAATGAGAAATATCCACCAATCCACGTGAACGTAATACAAGTCCAAGGACTTAGTTCATTACAAAACAGTGACACTTAGACCACACATAACATAACAATCCACAAACTTACATTGCACACACATATGACATAACAGCCACACTCTCACGAACTCAAATGACACAGTCCACACTCCAGAGTATAGACTTAGTTCATTATATTATAGTCTACAGACATAGTTTAGATGCAACTTGGAAATTAAGTTGACAAACATTTTCTTCAAACATCCATTGGTGCTATGTCGTCGTCATCCTCAAAACAATCCATATCATCATTACCATCACCATCTTCCTCATGATTTATATCCCCAGCTTGTAAACAAAATTTTGATCGAATATTAGTGGGAGTATGAGAATCAGCCAAATAATTGTACAAGTTAGTAATAGAAGCACAAACCTTGGTCAGCAAGGTAGCAAAAGTTCACTCAAGGCTCTCCATGTCCAGCTCATTGATGATAGACCCAACCACATTTCCACCTAAATGTTCATAGTCACAGATAAAGGCTTAAAAATACAGAACATGAACACTTAAAGCAATAAAAAAGGTGTATAGATAGCTCAAGATTACCTTTTCTTAATGCTATAGTCCAATCTTTGGTGCAAACCAAAGCTTGCACAATTTCAGGATCTAGACGGCTGTGGAACTGATCAACAACACGTCCGCCAGCACTGAATGCTGATTCTGAAGCCACGGTTGATACTTGAATAGAAAGTACATCACGAAGGAAGAGGAGTAGAGGACTAACCTCAAACCTGTTGATTCCGTAGAGGAGACGTAGAGCCGTAGAAGGTGAATCGGCGGTGGCGTGTGCAGTGTGGTCATCGGGCTCGGGTCCCTCGGCCCCTGCTGCCGCCACCACGCGCCCACCGCGCTTACCCCTGCCGCCGCAGGCCCGCCGCATCTATTCCTGCGCGCCCGCTGCGCCTATCCCTACTGCCCTGCTGCCGCAGCCGCAGCCGCACGCCCACCATGCCTGCCCCTGCCCCTGTCGCCACCGCCGGGCACTAAAACCCTAGGATGCTTACCTGTCTGCCCCTGTCGTGCGCTGGTTCACTACTGTGTGCGGTGCCTGCCTGCCTGGCTGTGGCTGCCTGTGTGGCTGTGTGTTGTTGTGTCTAGGATTAGCCTAATGGGCTAATAGGCCGGCTCTTGCTACTGGGCTATACATGCAAGCTACTTAATATCCGAATATCCGATAAAAATTCCAGATAGTTTTCGATCATTTTCCAATTCCGCTGGATATTAGCGTTACTGTATCTGTTTTCGTATCCAAAAAAAAATCCGAATTCGTATCCGTATCTGAAAATATCCAAAAATTATCCGACCGAGAGTATCCGTATCCGAAAATGCATCCGGATAGTGAAAACTATCCAAACCGTTTTCAACCCTAGGCATACGTATCCTAGGAGGCATCCTCTCAGAAGTCCGATTCCTCCGATGAGCAATCTCTCCCTCCTCGACGGATTCAACTACGCTATCTTGAGCAGGGGATCTATTGATGCCTGGCATAAAAGTCTGAGGACTCCTCTTCGTCTAATCTTGAAGTAAGGATGGCTCGTCGGGGTCCACGTCGACAAACCCCCCCACTCGGTCCGAGAAACTTGTAGTGTCTTCATTGTCTGACCTTGTTTTGTCAGATCTATTCCAACGGGAGTGGGTTGGACAACTCTTGCCAGAATCGTCTTGAGGTGGGCGCATCAAGTTGTCGACTTCCTCCAAGAACACCTTGCACTCGGCTAGAGTATGGGAACTTGTCCAGTGGATTGGGCACCATTGCTTCCAGACTGAAGTCTTCTTGTCAAATTTGGCTGTAGTCTTTCTAATCTTGGGCTTCGGCCTCGGCTTTGTGAGAAAGATTGGGAACTCTGGTGGTAATGGTAGGGCCGGGAAGGTGATTGATCCAACTTGAAGGAAGGTTGCCGCTGGCCGATTCTGATCTCCCGGGCCAAAGCGATCGTAGAATCCTTCGTCGAAAAAGCCGCTCCTTAAAGGCATCTCAACAAATCCTTCAGAATACCAGGCCCCTACATGGCGCACCAACTGTCGACGGGTTGGATCCCAATTACGGTATTTGTGGGCATAAGGGTCGTCTGGTACTAAGGTATTCGTTGATATGTAAAAACAGAGCGTGACAAGGGATTTTTATACAGGTCAGGCCCCTAGGTTAGGTAATAGCCCTACTCCTGTTTATATGTATTTGGATGGGATGTATACACCAAGTATAAGTACGGATATAAGATATCTAATCTAGCCTACCAACTACTATTGGCGAGATGCAGTAGACGGCGACTAGCTATAGGCTTCTCCTTGGTGCAGGCTTGGTGCTTTTAGATTTGTAGGCTTATGATTCGATGTCCTTCCCTCTTGGGAGCAATGTATTTATACTGGTAGATGAACCCCTCTCCAAGTAGAACTCAGAGACTCCTAGATAGGATAGGGCAGACAAGTTCTTGTCATCATCAGGTCGGACTACAGAATCCTCCCTTATCCAGAGTACGTTTTCTTTTTTGACTGTAACTTTATCTATATCCGGTCTTCACCTTCTATATGTTATTAGGTATGTGGTATCCGTGATAGCGTATGTCCATGTATATATGTTATGCCATATCTACTGCACTGACAGAAATGATGGAAATCATGAGAATCAGTGCATTAATGCTCATATTGTGATACAAAATTCGAATTCTAAAAATTCTTATATTTTGGAATGGAGGGAGTAGGTAATAAAAACTGGTCCTAAATGTAATTCACTCAAGTTTTTATTAAAAAAGATAACTTTTTCATATGAAATTGGATGAAGATAAAGTTTATATTAAAGTTGTAGAGCTCGATGAGATCTACAACTTTGTAAATGATAACTTTTTTCATTTGAGATCACTTACATGCTCGAATATGCATTATAACTGGTGGGATCTGTTTTGAAAACAAATTTTTAAAATTTTCAAACATCATCGGATGGAGACATACTCTATATCTAAGTTGTATAGCTCGATGAGGTCTACAATCTTGTAGTTAACAACATTTTTATTTGAAATTGCCTAGAGTGTCAAATACGTATTAGAAGATTTAGATAAGAAGAGTCAAAAGAATAGCATGAAAAGAATAGTCAACAAGTGCCTTATATGTGAAATAGCAAGGAGGCTATATGTGGAAAGGGACGTTCTGAGTTTGAATTCTATATACCGTGTATTCGCGTGAAAAATCCTATAACCTATGACACCTAATAAAATATAGATAAGATTTATGACCCATTATAGATGAGATGTTATGTGGTTGTGAGAGTAATTATTTTAAAAACAATAATTTGAACTTTTTGATTTGAAGGTATGTCCTTGCGGGACACATCATCTTCTGTTGAGTTTCTTAGGGAGTGTTTGGAGGTGAGGGAAAAGGAAAAAGAAGAAAATCATATAAAAAATGAGCCATTAGCGTATGATTAATTAAGTATTAGCTATTGCAAACTTGAAAAAATAGATTAATATAATTTTTTAAAGCAACTTTTAGATAGAAAATTTAAGAAAAAACATACCGTTTAGTAGTTCGGAAAACATGTTCACGGAAAACAAGGGGGTTTTCGCCCCCCAACCCTTACATTCGAACAGGGCCTTAATGTGTCCTTTGCAACTTGAGCTATTGTCACGCCCAGAAATTCACCAGAATTTCCAAAGCTAATTTGTGCAATAAATCCTCGTCCAGGAATCAGCCGAGGTACACAAATTGACAATTTGATAAACATAACCAAAACAAAATAACGATAAATACTTACAACAGAGGCACTTAGTCCTCACACAGAAGAAAACAGCAGCGGAACGACAACTAGCGTAGCTTCAGCACCAAGCCACAGGCAGCTTAACTGGGGTATAAGCCAAACACCAACTTCTCCTCCTCGCAAAGCTTCACTCTAAAGATTGCAATAATGCAAGACTGAGTACCACCCACCGTACTCAACAAGCCACACTAGGGAATGCAATGTAATGCAACAGGATACCAAAGGAAAGGCATAATATGGCTTATTTGCATAAAACAGCATTTAAAACATTTGCATTCGAAATCATTAAAAACATTATAGTTTAATTAATATCAATATTGAATCAACCACTGAACAGCGCTCCAACGCAGTTCAGGCCCAAACCAAAACATCTCCAAACAGGAGCTATCAATATTCCATCACTTATTTCCATTAATGAGTAGTGTGAGACTAATCACAGAAACATTGCTAGGCCGCTCATTAACCGCGAGCACGGCTATTCGAATAGTTTTACTCTGGCCAGAGATGTACCAATTTACCCACAAGACACAACTCCACAACACATCACTGTGCGCCTTAATATCACCACGGTACCTCGGAAAGGAATTGTGATAAGATCCTCTATGTAACCTGCACAACAAGGGAGCCACCCGCTGGACCACCAGTTTCCGGCCAGAACTGATCGGGTTCTGAGTCTGGGAAACGATCCAACGCCCAAAACATGGACTTATTGACGCAGCCATGGTGGTCTTATTGACACAGCCACAACACACCATGGTGGACCCCGGTTGAACGTACTACACATTGGATCCTACCATTACCCATGCTGGCTTGTGGTTAGCACGAGTATTGCTTCGCAACAAGTAGTCCGCGAACCGGTCCTTAACTGTCATGAGCACCGCTAGCAACATTCCAACCTGGTGCTCACAACCCACCATCAATCAAGTTTTAGTTGACATAGTTAATTAATCAACCACGACTCACTGTCGTGAAAATATAGCCATTAATCCACAATTAGTCATAAATGAGTCATTAATTACCCACATAAAATGACACTATAGTTTCTAGGCATGGCTAAGCAAAATCCTAAATAATCTAGCCAGATAAATAATTAAACATCTAGCTAGTCAATATTATTACCCGGGTATCAAGGTGGAGGAATCAATATCGACATGGCCATAATAGTCAAGGATCATAGGATAGTAAATAAATACCCATATAATGACATTCAAAAGCATTTCATGCAATAACTTTAAAATAAAATACTTTCACAAATGGGATCAACATGCTCAAGGAGATTGTCGTGTGACTTGCCTTGCAATCGCAAAACATCTTCAATTAATCTTCCGAACTCTTCCGCAGACTCTGCAGTCTTCCGAATCGACGATATACGTAACTACACGTAAAACAATAATAATCCTAAGAAACTCCAATAAACAATACATAAAAATACATAAACAAGTAAATTATGATTTTATATGAATTTAGGAAGAAACGGGTCGAATCGGAGTTCAGGTGGAAAAGATACGGCTTTTAGAATATTGAATTCGGAATAATTCCGAAAGGAAATTGGAAAAGGAATATTCCTCAAACATTCACCGGGTCTTCGGATTAGAATAATTATTTTTGGTTGGATACTGGAGTGAGGCATACAGTCATAGGCATGTCTCACGATAGACTAAGTCTATGGAACAGAGGGTGGATTGATGTGGTGGCTGATGTGGCGAAGAGGTTAGATAATAAGGGGATCCAATGAATGAGACCGCTCTCGAGAGAGAGCCAACAACTCGAAATTGATTGGGATAGCTTGAATGGACTGAGGGTTTCAACGGAGATCCAGTGACTCGGTTTGACTTTGGGGAATCGGACGATCGAGGTGCCACGGGATGAGGTTCGATGGCAACCGAAGCATACAGAGGTGATGAGGATGACAGACCAGGTACGGTGCAGCCGGCCACGGCGACGGCATTTGGCAGCGGGAGTTGATGACCGACATAGGAGACACGGCTAGCTGACGGCACCGCGTCCAGGAGAATGTGACAACGGCGGCGATGACGACCACATGGCGGCTGCGGAAGCAGAACAGGATGGCGCCGGGGATGCTCACCAGTGAGAGGAGAAACGAAGGCGACAAAGGCGACGATGGTGGCAGCACAGCACACAGGCCGGCAAGCTGGTACAGAGCAGCGCAGGCTCACAGGCGACGGCGCAGCAAGGCACCGATGGCTGGCATGCAGAGGCGTAGCAGCAGCGGCGGCAGGACGACTGGGTGACGATGGACAGCGATCTGGGGAGGGGACAGGGGCAACCACCAAGGGGAGACGGCGTCGGCCACGGCGAGCAAGAGGGACACGGCGTTGGCAGCGGTTTGGAGCTTCGAGCAGCGACGGTTCAAGCTTTGGAGAAACAGGAAAAAGGACGGCGGAGATCAAAGACGATGACGGCGACAGCACGCAAATCGGCAGGGCACAGGGGCGGCGAGGGCAGAGCCAGGCAGCGGCTTGAAGCGCGGCGGCAGAACACAGGGGACGGCGGAGCTAAGCAACAGTGGCGCACGGGAGCAAACGGCGGCTTCCAGAGGCAGAGAGGAGAGGAGGCGGCGAGCATGCTTCGGCATATGGGCTCACCGACGGTGGGGATCGAAGACGACGACGGCGGCGATGTCCAGACGACGACGAAGCCGAGGGGAGCGACGGCCCGATTGCTTGCCGACGTGGGCAGAGACGAAGACGGCGACGGCAGGTCTGGAGTTCACCAGCGACGGGGATCGAAGACGACGACGACGGCGACAACAGGCAGAGGAGGAGGGAGGCGGCTACGAGGATGCTCACCGTGAAGAGACGACGGCGACGACGGCTTGGGGCCTCCCAGCGACGGCCGGCGTCGGAGGGGACAGCAACGGTGGCAGATGAGAAACAGGGGCGGCTCCGCAGGCGACGGCGCTAGGAGCAGAAGAGGCAGCGGCTCCGGCGGAGGCAGCAGAGGCAGGGCGGCGACGGCTGGGAGCAGCGCAGGGCGCCAGCGCGGCGGCAGGTGTAGACGGCGGCGCGGCACGACGGGGTGGCGGCGGCGCTCTGCCTCGGGGCGGCGGCAGCCTGGCGGCGTGGAGAGGGGCAGAGCCGGCTAGGGCACAGGGCTGGCGGCTGAGGCATATATAGGGGCGGCAGCGGGTTCGGCGGTGGCCGGCGGATTCGGCGGCGGCGGTTGCGGGAAGGAAGCGCAGAGGCGGCGCTGGGCCGGGCGGCGGTGGCGGCGCGTGCGGCGGGCCGGGGCTGGGGCAGCCTGGGCCGAGAGGGAGGCAGGCGCCGGGGTCTGGGCCGAGGAGCTCGGCCAGGGGAGCTCGGGGTGCGGCGTGGCGGCCTGGGCCGGGAGCTCGACCAGGAAGAAGGACAGAAGAAGGAAGAAAAGAGGAAAGGGGAAAAAAGGAGAAAGGAGAGGGGTCTTCTGATAAAATTCCAAATTTGGAAAATTGGAATTTATAAATTCGAGATATATTTCTGAATTGAAGATTTATAGAAATATTCAGAGGTCGGAATATTCTGATAATCAGAATCTATACATATATATATGGGATATTTTAGAAATTGGAAGCTCAAGGATATTTTGTCAAATCTGGGATTTGGGGAAAACCTCGGATTACCAGAGATGATTAAAATGTCGAGTCAAAGGAATTTTGGGGTGAAACAAATATTTGGAATATTAAGGGTATATACATTCATACATATATATATACATACGTATATATACATAGGTATAAATATATATATTGGGAATCAAACAGTATTTGGAAGTAATTAGAAAAAGAATATATGTAGTGGGGGTCCGGGAGACGGAATATATTGTGGGATTCAGAGAATGAAGAATATTTTCCCGATGGAAATTTGGGGAGTAGAATATCGGGATATTCGAGGAATATTTGGGAAAACAAATATCGGATTATTCATCGGGTTGGGAACTAGAGGGGATTTTCTGGGAAACATTTATATGTCCAAAATAGATGAATATTTTGGGGAATTCAAAAGGGAGAATATTTGGCGGGATTCGAAAAAGAAGGGTATTTTATCAAAGAATATTTGGGGAAACCGGATCTCGGAATAATTCGGGAATCCGATAAAATTGGGAATTATTTTGCAGAGATCAATAGTTCGAATTATTCAAGCATAATTGAACTTCCCAAAATATGTGGATATTTTGGAGATGCGGGAAATTATAATATTTTCCCGAGAACAGGAAAATAGAATATTCCAAGTAAAATATTTTAGGATTAGGGAATTGACGAGGATGTTTTGTTGGAACCGGAATTTGGAGAAATCTAACACAATTGGAGATTTGGATTTGTTTCGACGGAAAAAAGAGTTTAAGGGAATATCTGGGATTTATCTTAAAGGGAAATATAAATATTTCGAATACAAAGGATCTCAGATTGGGAGTCCAAAAGAGTTCTAGGATTTCAAAATGAATAAATCCGGTAATTCCGAATTTAGATTTTCGAGGTGACTTTAGGGTTCTAGGAACGACACAAAACCCTAGAGGAAAAAGGAAGTCAGAGTTCATGATGAACGGGGAGACTTCAAAGGACTGAATCAGGAATGACTTCAAAGGACTAAATCAGGAACGACCCGAACAGGGGAAAGGAAAGGGAATTTATTTTATATTTAATTACCTTACTTTAGTGATCTTTATAGCATTAAAATTAATTCTGTAGCTCCGAAAAATCCAAGAAAATTTCAGAGAGTTTATTAAATCATGGAGAATTTACCAGAAGTAAATACCACCACGAAACACGAAGAATTTAATATTGTAAATACTCAAATGCTTAAAATACTCCGACAAAACCCCTGAAATATAAAAGCATCCAAATATTTATTTAAAGATTTAACCTTGGGATTTTTAATATTGGAAATTTCAAAATTTTATTCAAACTCTTTTCTCAAACAAAGATTTTCTAGTGTGTTCTTGTATTTCCATTTACCCGCGATAATTTTTAATTAAGACGATTTTCAGGGCGTTACAACTATCCACAAAATGGTGGCCTATGCAAGCGACTTCGCCTTGGAGTAGAGAACAAAGAACATACGGTTGTTGATTCAAATATTAACTTTGTGAAGACCTTTTGCTCTTCCAACTGTTTTTGTTTTTCTCAGAGCTTTGGTTTCTTCCTTCGTACTATCAATTCATGGTAGTGAATTGACAAGGGCTTTTGATGTTGGTAGTACTTCCTTCCGGTCAACACTTCAAGAAACCATGCTGTCGGCGAAACAGGACAGGGGGTCCCACATGCCCTGGGGACGCGTGGGTCTTCGGCCACTTAAGCTTCTCGGGGCCCACAATCTACACCAGTAACGGCCAGCTACGGCTGACTCCCGCCAAGTACCCGGGGCCCAAGCATTGACCGGGCCTGGGAGCGGAGTCCCCAGGCGCCTCGCATCGGTGCCCACATCCACCTCGGGCTCCGGGGCCCGAGGACATTCCCGGTCTCCGGGGTTCGGCCTTGACATCGGTCCCGGCCCTCGGGACACATCACCTGGACTCCCCGGGCCGGGGCCCACACGCTCCGTGCCCGACCCCGGTCCCGGGAAGCTCCATTCCCGGGCCCCGGGTTTCACAGGTCGGCCTCGGGGCGCACCGGGGTGTCCCCAGCCTCGAGTCACGCCCCCGGTCCCGGGAACCACAGACTCAGCACCCGGACCCGGGTGCCGACTACCTCGGTCCCGGGTCCCGGGTGCCAACTGCCTCGGTCCCGAGTCCCGGGTGCCGACTGGGGACTCACACCTCCCGGGGTGATCGGCATCTCCCGGTTGATTGGCTTCTCCCGGGTGACCGGCTTCGGTTGATCGGCTCCTCCCGGGTGATCGGCTTCTCCCGGTTGAGGTTGACTCGAGCGGACCAACTCTCCAACCACCCGCATTAATGACGAGGCGACAGAGCCTGTCGCCCCTGTCGCCTGCTCTGCCACGCGTGGACGTCTCATGACGGCCCCCCCGTGGACACGCGACAGTGCAGTCAGAAGACTTTTGACTTCGGCAGCGACGACGTGCTCCGTCACATCCCATCACATCCTCACGACTTTAGCCGCCTGCAGCAGACCTACTCCGGCATGGGCTCAGCAGGCGGACGTGGACGACCAGACGACTAGACGCGCCGTCACATCTCCACGACTTAGCCGCCCGCAGCAGACCAACCCCGGCGTGGGCTCAGCAGGCGGGCGTCTCCGGCGTGGCGAGAGCAGGTGCGTGCGACAAAGACAGATAGTAGCTAGCTTTCTCTCATACCGTGTATCTCGGCACTGTGGACTCCCCTTAGCCTATAAAAGGAGGATCCATGCCACAGGCTCGGGGGGCGACGGACACAACTCAGATGGCTTAGACAAGGACAGAGACTTCTAGAGGATAGCTTCCAGAGAGAGCTTCCCAGGGTCCGAGCACCCCGGGAAGAACCCACTGTAACAACAATCCACATCCGTTCATCTCCACATAGCAAACCACACACAGGAGTAGGGTATTACGCCTCCGTGCGGCCCGAACCTGTCTACTTCCTCATGTCTTTCTTGTGTGCCGATCCATCCATCGAACCATCCTTCTTCCACCAGACGTCGCAGTTGCCTGAGAACCACTTCCCTGGCCGAACCTCAAAGGGGGGTCACCAGACTTCCCGCCGTCAGAGTTTCATCCTTCGACACATGCCCTCATCAATTTCTTCAAAAATCAGAAAATGAATCTTATGTCCATCAGTCATCTGGGTCCACCAGTATCAACAGACCATAGCACTCAGTTGAATGCTTTTCCTGCTCTGTTTCTTGGTGGACCGGTGACAGTAAATTAAATCAAGTGATCCCTGTAATTACAGAAATAAATGTTTAATTTCTTACTAACATGAAGGCATGCATCATATAGTATTTGCTTGGATGGAAGTGTTTCCAAAATTGTTGATATAACATGACAAGAAACAAATCCATCAAGTTAGGATTCTTTTTCTATGCACTAGTATACGAATTCAGAATTGATTTTCTCAACGGAAGTCCAATGGCATTGATGTTGCCTGTCAACTTTGCCAATCCTAGAATCTGATTCAAGTTGACGGTTCAACACCAACCACAGTCAATTCTTTAAGATGGCGATGATGTTGAAACTCTGGTGGCTTGAATAATGTACAACATCAAGTTAGGATTCTTTCTTTAACTCCACATATATGTATGTATGTATGTATGTATATATATACACACACTAGCAAGATGCCCGTGTGTTGCAACGGGAAAAACTAAAATTATATGATAAATATATTACAATGAATCGTGAAAATGTGTCTTGTATTTATTTTTGTCATCATAACATCATGTTTTACAAATCATATTTTAATTCTTGAAATACAGTTCAAAAGAAAAATCAAACAATTCACCCTCGTCATTGTCGTTCTCGTTACCAGCATCACTTAAACTCATGTCGTGAGAACATGTCCGGCAGCGTGGAAGGAGGTCAAGGGAGGTGGATGCCATTGCCATTATAGATCTCGGCTGTCATGTCACCAAGAGCATGCGTCTTGGATGAGTAGAAGATGAGCCATGTCATCGGATAGGACTTCTGTCCCAGGCGAGAAAAGGTCATGGGCCGAGAGGGCGGTGGCATAGAGCCAGCAACAACGGACAAGACAAGTTAGTTTGTTAACGGTTTCTCTAAAAACTTATGCTTTCACGGTAGAAATTGTCTCAGAATGAAGTGACCAATGCACTAAACCGAACCGATTGACAACCCATATATTAATCATTACTCATGTTCTTGGCCCGTCGAGATGTTAACACGGACCATGATTTTTTGTCTCGCCGCAGCCCATCTATCTACACGAGATGGAAGCAGTGGCCCATCATGCGAAGCCCACCGCCTAGGATTCTCGGGGGCCATGGTGGGCTGGTTGGACTAGCTAGCCATGCGGGCGACGGACGAAGGGCGTCGCTCGGACGACTGCTTCGACGGACGAAAAAATGACGTGATGAACGGAATCACTTTATACTTTTATAATAGTATAGATAGCTAGGCGCCACTAGTTGTGTGCAGATGTGTCCCTAGCTCAGTAGCTGCAATTAACAGTTAAGTATAGGTATGTGTCAATCTGTTCACGTGTGCAGTGATGCAACTGCATGCAATGCTTGACTAAGAGTAACTTCAATAACATGATCAAATAGCTCTCTAAACTAAAATTTGGTAAATTTGGATAAAAAATCCACTCCAACAGACTTACTAACCGGATAGCCAAGCCATCCAGCTAGCCAAACTCCCCTCCACACTAGCCAAACTTGACCAGGCAACTCAGCTTGCCATACGGTGGGGCCCACTCCTATCTCTCCTTTCTATCCCTCTCTCCCTCCTGTCAGCCCCTCTCTCTCCCGTTAGCCCAGCGTCGCCGCCCGCCTCCACCACGAGCAGCAGCCGCCACGCCGCCTCCGCCTCCGCCTCCGCTAACGCAAGCGAATCCATGCCTGAGCTCACGCCGCTGCTGCCGCCACCCACACCTCCGTCAAGATGTTCAGGACCATGCTGCCCCCCGCACGTCGACTTCGGCAAGGGGAGGGTGGCGCACATGGGCCCACAATGGCGTCACTGTACTCGTCTCCATGCCGCAGGCCGCCGCCGAGAGCTTCGAGCACCACTACCGTAGACCACGACGGCGGCAACAAGAAGCTGCAGGGATCCCATCCCGACCTCGTTGTGCATCAAAGAGAGGAGAAGAAGTGTAGAGAGGTTGACACGTGGGACCTACTGTGAGATTGAAAAGTGTAACAGAGAGCCTATTGGAGTAAAAGATAAATTTGACACTCTAGTTTCTTTGGCAAATTGGCCAAATAGTTATTTGGAGAACCAAAAATAACATTTCTGTTGAAGATGCTTTAACTTGTGGGCTCTTGATGTCCAAGTCATTCAGTACTACATACGTATATGGGTGCTGGTCGAATTTTTACTGTTACTAATTTATTTATTTTTTTAATTTACAAAACTAATTTTTGATTTGGGTCAATTGCAGAAATAGCCTCTTGCCGCCGTGGGCCACGGCGGTATTTAAAAACCGCCGTGGCCCAGGGCGGCGAATGGCATTCCCGTCAGGCGCGGCTAACGGCGCCGGCCGCCGTTAGCCCTGGGGGGCCACGTGGCCTTGCCGCCCTGGGGGACGGCAGCGAATGCACCCACGTAGCTCTATTGCATTCGCCGCCGTCCCCCAGGGCGGTTTATAGGCCAATCGCCGCCCTGGGGGACGGCGGTTTTTAGCCCTCCCGTATAAAATTCATTCACGCACTCGCCGGCGCGTCATTTCTTCCTTCCGCCTCCAGCGTTCGTCTAATAGAGCTGAGGGAAAGGAGGAGCAGTACAGCGGCGAAGCCCTCGCAGATTTTTCAGCCGAATCCAGGTATTTTTTTTGCTCTCCCACTGTTATGTAGTCAATTTTTTAGATAATTATTAATTAGTACTAGACGCGTAGTGTAATACCTGACATAGTATGAAAATATTAGCGGTTTGGCATAACCATCGTTAGTGTTAAATTTATTTGACCGTACTAGAAGAACATAGCGGCCAGGTAGTAAATTGTAGATATTTTATAAATAAATATGCTCCGCCATGGCCATCGTTGGTATACGTTATTTTGACACGTTAGATAAACCTAGACAGTGGCGTAGCTAGGATTTGTAGCTACGGTGGTCCATTGTCAAAATTTTTTCTTAACCGCTATAAATTTAACATGTCGGTATACATGTATATGAATTACAAAACGTAATTAAAGAAAAAAAAAGACATACAGAATTCATAAAATAGATGAGTATAACTTTCTTAACATAGAATTGAAATATTACATACCCATAATAGTTGAAGAACAATATGTCACTTCTTCTTCTTCTTCTTGTCAGGCTTGCGCCTTCTAATAGCCATGAAAGTGTTGATGATCTCTTCTTCACTCAATTGTAAGAAGATATCCCGCTCAACAAAAGTCACTAGACAATCATCCAGAAGGCTATCCCCCATCTTATTTCTCAACTTATTCTTGATAAAGGTCATTGTAGAAAATATTCTTTCAACACTTGCGGTAGCCACCGGTAGAAGCAATACCAATTTGATAAGTAAATAGATCCAATGGTAAACTTTATCCCTCTTTGTTTCAACAAGTTTTACTGAGAGGTCAACAAGATTGTTTAGGCCTTTGAACATTTCATCTTTTCTCATGTCATCAATAAAGGTTTTAAGTTGCAAATCGAGTCTTAGCAAGTCAGAGCTTGAAAAATCATTAGGATAAAATTCAGCAAGTCTATGTACCTTGTTTGCATCAAAAGAAGCAAAGGAATCTGTTGGATTCAAAGCAGCCATACAAGTAAGCAACTCCATATTTATCTCATCAAACCGACTGTCAAGCTCTTGACTAATTTTATCAATGACTCCAATATATACTTCTCTTTTGAAGTGATCATCATTTGTTTGGTTCTGAGCAAAACATGCTGATCTTCCATACGGCACATAATTATGTTCCATTCCAGGAACTTGAATGCCATATTTGTTGCAAAATATTGTAACCCTTTGAAGAAATGAAACCCACTCTTCAGACCTCATCTGTTGCATTTTACTCTTTGCCAAACAGACAAGTGACATTGCATTAAGAATATCTTGGTCTTTTCTTTGCAAACACTCAGACAATTCATTTGTGTGTCCAAGAATGTCAAGCATCAAATGAGCATTGAAAATGAAATCAAATGACTCAAGCACTCCAACCATAGTATGTATTTTTGGCCATTCACCCCTTTGTGAAGTATCTTGTCCAAGAGCTATGAGTACATCACGAATTGTGGGATACATAGCAATCATGTTGACCACAGTTTTATAATGAGAGCCCCACCGGGTGTCACCAGGTCTAGGCAGCCCCATCTCTTGATTTAACCCACTTCCAGATTCTAGTATACCACACTCAAGCGCTTTCATGACATTGTCAAATTGGTGATGTCGAAGCATGCCATGACGCTTACAAGAACTACCAATAATATTTAGCAAGAGAGATACTCGATCAAAAAACCACACACAATCATCATTGTCTTTGGCAACAGCAACAAGAACCAATTGGAGTTGATGTGCAAAACAGTGAACATAATAAGCAGATGGTGATTCTTTCATGATCAAGGTTTTCAGCCCTTTAATCTCACCTTTCATGTTACTAGCCCCATCGTAGCCTTGACCACGGATTTGAGTTATAGTCAAACCATGATTAACTAGTAAAGATTGAATTGCTTTCTTAAGTGATGAAGAAGTAGTATCATCTACATGAACAATTCCAAGAAACCGCTCACATGGCCTTCCTGATTTATCAACATAACGCAAGCAAATGGCTAGTTGTTCTTTATGAGAGACATCACTAGACTCATCAGCTAAAATTGTATAGTGATTATCACCAATTTCCTTAATGATTTGATCTCTAGTCTCCATTGCACAACATTGAATAATTTCTTTTTGTATGTTTGGGCTAGTCAATGTGCAATTACCTGGAGCATTCTTCAAAACAAACTTGTCCACCTCTTCATTATTTGAAGCAAGCCACTTCAAAAGCTCAATGAAGTTCCCTCTGTTGCTAGACTCTTCACTTTCATCATGCCCACGGAATGCTAATCCTTGCTGCAAAAGAAACCTCAAACATCTAAGTGAATAAGTCAACCTGATCTTGTAGAGACGGCGCTCCTCATTATCCACCTTTACAATTTTATCATCAATTGCTCCATGGGGAGTCATAAAAAAGTTATATCTTTCTTGAGCTACGTTGTGAGCACTTGTTACACCACCCACATGTAAATCAAGTGCATCATTTCTATTCCAATTTCTCCAACCACCTTCTACAAATGCAGATTTCTTACTTTTCTTCTTTCCAAACAAGTAGCACACAAAGCAAAATGCTGCTTCCTTCTTGACACTGTATTCAATCCAAGGATATTTATAAAACCATATGGGATTGAATTGTCTATCCCTATTTCCAATTTTTCTACTTTCAAATTCATGTGCATAAGGTTGGAATGGGCCTTTAATAATATATGATCGTCGAACTGCATCTTGATCATTGACAGGATAATTTGCAATGGGTTGTCTTTCCCCCGGATCAAGTGGAAGACGACTGATATCATAAATTGGTTCTTTTTGGGCAACCGGAGGTGGACTTGGAGGCATTGGAGTTGGAGTTACATTTTCTTCAATCACTCTATCTTGATCTGGTCCATCTTCTTGTTCTTCAATTTGATCTAGTCCATCTTCTTGTTCTTCAATTTCCTCTTCTGGAACAGCTGCAGCCACGAAAGGAGATTGAGAAGAAGCCTTCTTCTTTGATTCATATTTCTGGAAAAGAGAGGCAATATCACCACTCCTCTTCATTTTTAACAAATCTGCAAGAGAAGTAAACAACCCCAATATCCAATGATATAATGTTTTAATTAATTATTCCAATAGTACAATAGAATCTTAAAATTAATTAAGATGAAATAAAAACTAATTTATTTCTGCGTACTATACTACCATGGCTATGTGATTTTGCAAGTTGCGAGTTGCCGTGAGCCCGTGAAGTTAACTGAATAGCTGTCGTCCTGTTTAGGGCTTAATATAATCAATTGAGATATAAAAAAATAGGACAGAACCTAAATAAAGGAAGGATATCAAGATCGTATGGATGTGATGTGTTGCTAACCTGCTAGAGTGCTAGTCTGCTACTCTTTGGCATCCGGCCAGCGGCCGCTGCGGCGCTGCACTGCAGAGACCGTCGAGGCGTCGAGTCGAGCGTGGGAGAAGAGACGTCGCTTCGACTTCGGAAGATGGATGGACCACGCACGTCGCTTCGACCTCGGCCTTTGCAGCAGAGCGTGAGATACATAGGCTAACAGGCGGACAGGCCACAGCCCAGCAAAGTTCGTGGCCAAAATACGAATTGCTAATGGACTTTGGGCCAAAACTACAGGGTGGTCCACGGCCCACAGGGACCACCCTGTAGCTCCGCCCCTGAACCTAGCGTATAACTTTATTAGCGCCGCTGGGTTAGTTTGTAAAATATAGAAACGGTAATGGTTTGACTCATACGTATAGCCTTTTTATGGAACGAATATTGATTAGTACAGATTAATAAAATCTTTTTTGTGAACAGAAATGGCAAATAGAGTTGTATTCGCGATATACCACGGTGAAGGAAATGTCAGAGAAGGACAATATGGGGTAGATTTATCGGAGTTTAACGTAGCATAAAAGGGAATTATAGCTCCAGCTGAGAGAAGTTTTCCTGGAGTTTACAATTGGTTAATGAGGGGATTCGGAGTAGATCCTCAAGTAAATGCAATTACGGTGTACGCACTGGTTAGCTAGGCTGTGGAAGGTTTTTGGTGGGAATTGATGCCAGTAGATTCGACGGCCAGCTGGGTATTTTTTGTGGAGAGTGCACTGCAGCGAGGATGGGCACCGAGCATCCTAGTGGTAGTGCATGACGTGGTCAGCATTGATCAGGTTGGTCTGAGTACAGCGAAAGGGCCCGATGAAACAGGGGACCAAAATGAGGCAGAAGACGAGGGTGCCGAGAGAGGAAGGAGGCCAAGAAGACATGGGACCGGGGGGATTTTGCAGATGAAGGGGAGAGACACCCAGGTCTAGTACGGAGAATGGAAATTAAGACTCAGAACCTGAGCATATGGAGATGATGATTTCTTGGGAGGACGATGTATACCCGGCAGAATGGGACAACGAGGACTTCTCCGGACTCGTTGTCTCAGAGGGGCACACCGTGGCATGGGAGTATCGGCAGAATGAAGTGGTGCAAGGCGCTAGATATGCCGAAAAAGCACAGTTGACAGAGGCTGTGAAGATGTGGGCCGTGTCACTTGGGAGGGAGTTCTGGGTATCAAAGTCCACCAGATCAGTGTACGAAGTGAAATGTGCAAGTTCAAGCGATGGATGTCCATGGAGGATGTACGCATCCAGGAAGAAATATGACGATTGTTGGTCCGTGTCAATCGTGATGGAGCACAACTGCCATCTTCCGGGTGTTCAGAAGTACCACAGGAATATATCATCTGCATTCATCGCTTCAGAGCTGTATTATGCTGTTGTAGAGAACCTCCGGTTCGAGCCCAAGTCAATTTCAGGCCGCATCGAGGAGAAGTTACAAGTTACACCATTACATATGCCAAGGCATGGAGGGCCAAACAGAAGATAATTGAAATGAGATTCGGGCAGTTTTGAAGCTTTTGTACAAATTTTGCCTCGTCTACTGCAAACTATCTTAAATAAATGTTTAATTTAATTAAAAATTTTTTTTTAAATTTATGTGAGGAATCCTGGCAGCTACTTGATACCGAAATCAAAAGTTTCCCATCGTTAGCAAATCCTAGGCAGAGTGTCCTTCAGCGGGCCCTTCCTCTCTCTGCAGGCGTGCATGTTTGTATTTCTTCATTGCAGGCCCATTCTCTGCCATCGACGGCACGTTCCTAACTGGAAAATACAAAGGGCAAATGTTGATGGCAATCGAGTAGACGGGAACAACCAAGTGTTGCCCTGGCCTTTTGCCTTCGTCGAGGGCGAGAACACAGAGAGTTGGTACTGGGTTTCTGAAGCTGGTTAAGGAAAAGGTAGTGGGGATGAGGCCAGATGTATGAATCTCATACATAACCATCATCTAGGGATGCTGCGTGTAATTGAGAAGCTGCGAAACCACCCCAAAACACATACCACCACACCTGCGCAGACAAGGGCATACCCGTCCGGTGTGGAAGATGTAAAAGCAGATGGTGCATGCGTCACATGGGCGCAAACTTTTATAAGCAGTTCAGAAACAAGGAGCTGATGGCCATGTTCAAACGTTTGTGCGCCAGATCAAACAGAAGAAGTTCAATGAGCTGTGGAGGCAGACCTGATGAGCTAACAGCCAAACATAGATGCGAGAGTTTGCAAGACCCCCAGCTAGAGGGTTGACGACCCTGAAGCCTCTAGGTGCACTTCCTACGATGACGTACATTCAGAAGAAGGCCCGGTTCCTCGGTTAGTAGATTTTTGTGCGCAGTGGATCGAGCACGAGCCGAAGAAGAAATGGGCATTGCTATACGATGAATGGAGCAAGGTACGGCATAATGACCACGAACCTTGCAGAGGTCTACAACTGGGTCCGATGCGTGGTGTGAGCCAACTCCCCCACCTTGTTGCCATCGTGGAGTTCATCACTACATAAAACACAAACGTACCAACCTTCCACGACGAGGTCAGACAAAATGGCCCATCCTCCAACATCCATGGCCGATTGCGAAACCTTTGGTTCCAAAAGCACCAAACAATGACAGAGTACCCTTGAGGAGAAATGCAAGAAGGCAGCGGAGAGCCACCAAGTCCAAGATGCAGAACACACGAGAGGAGCGTAGATTTGAGTATTCTGTGTGCCGACAGCCGAATCCAGCGCTGGCATCATCGCAAAGGAAACCTATACAAGAGTGTTTCCTAAAGGCAGACTGCGGGCATGCACGTGCTCCTACCCGGAAACCAAGCTGACGATGCTACCACAAGCACAAACTGTTCTCATGTCATGGCCGCTTACGGGAGTTGCGGCATGATGCATGAACGCCAATAGGGTCTCCGTACTTTAAAAAAAGGCAAGCATCATGCAATACATCGGAAGTACCCGAAGATCTTTTGGTTTCTAAACCGGCATCGTCGGCACTCCTTCACTGAAGACACAAGTCGAGTTTATTACATCCCTGACCCGACGAAGGCAACAGGACAAAGGACAGAGCCGACGTCGGACACGGAGGAATCCATGATATGGACGAATCCGAGGCCTAACGCGCTGTTAGCGCTCAACGTCCCACGCACACTGCAGTAGGTGTGGAGAGAGGGATTTACCTACAAGAAGTGCATGAAAGACGCCGAGGCCCCGAAGCTGCCAGCGGAAACGCTTCCACACTATGGAAGGATCAAGCGCCGACGGGAAAAGGAGCCAACTGGGTAAGGCACCACTATCAAACAAACAAAGGCAGCGTCATCGCAGGCGTCCTCGTGCACCTTTGGGTTATGTTGTCTAGTATAGCCGCTGGTGCTGATGTAATCTCCCTGTAATCGTGTACCAATATGCATGTACTGCTATCTGATTTTTGTTTTAGTATGACCGTCTTTTAAAGGTACTTTGCATGTCTGTTAATTTTCTGACCTGTAATGCCCACTATGTTTTAATTGAGCTAATCCGTTCCGCTTCTTTTTTTCCTTGCAGGTATGGACTACCAGCGCACATGAGCTGCTGGATCCACGCACACCAACAAAATACCCACGGTCGTATTCTCTCGACGGCTTGATGCAAAGAACCTCGAGCTCCCAACGGCTACCCTTACGTCCTCGAACCTACCTCTAGGCGACTCTTGCCTGTGGACGAACAGGTTCACGACTAGGCTACGTCCCAACGAACGTCCTGCTACTGAAATGAAATCCCTGTTATGTCAACCTTAACTAACTTGACCTTTGATTTTGACTGTCAGAGTTGCGGGAGGCAGGCCCTAAACCAACCCTCTGCCCGCTGTGTAGGCACTGTAGCCAGCGCAGTTGAGAACCCCACACAACAAAACCCGCCAAGACCCGACGAAGAAGTGCGGGTACTCAAACCATGATCGCCTGATCACACGGGCTTTTGAGACCGGTGGACGCGGGCACGCACACTATCCACCTCCACATGCGGTGAGATGGCCCCCACGCCTGCAGCGCACAGTTAGACTTCCTCCATTGAAGGCTGCCCATCTAGCCCGGCGATGCGGTAGGGCCCAGTATGACGGGCATCCAAGGCCCCACGTGCCCGGCATGAGGAGGATCCAAAACAACAAGACTGGCAGCGTTCGCCCTGTCACCGTGCTCCGGGGCTTCCCACCACTCGTCGGACAATCACTAACCCCTGACAACGCGAGCGGGCCCCCTCCGGTAGTGAGCTACACCAGGTAAGAATGCTCTCTTTCCGTGACAGTCTTTCGCTACTGCGTGTGTAGTACCCGTGATTCAGTGAATCCACATCCTTATCTGTTCCGCAGTCCTGGATATTCTAGTGCGGTGACCCGAGCTGAGGCCGACGACCAAAAGCCCTACTCACTGCCCGAGAGCCTAGAGGGTACTGATTGTGGCGTGGTTCGGCATGGACCGAGTGACTGATTCACCAACTCGCCACGGCCAGCAGCTCGACAAGGGCATCTGATCTTACGCTCCGAGGGAGATAGCCAGAACGCCTGGGCGGTGCTGCTTCCCCAATACAGTTGGGGATCGGCCAGTCCTTGCTTGCCACGTACAGGGTCCTGTTGCGACGGCCGTGCAGGAAACCGAGGCCAGAACGGTCTTCACGGGGTGTCCACTCCTCCTACAGCTCTGGGGCGCAGAGCGGTTCGCGATCGGCCGCCCGTTGTGGACCACAGTTCCTTACGAGGCGAGCCTGTCGTGGGTGTCCCCCCGGAGGACCTATTCGACCGAGGGGACGGTTTTGCATGTGGTGTCGTCGTGAGAGTTATGTTCAGTGTTAGAACGTCTCGGTTTTTTAGTTATGGGACTAACGAGAACTCTTTTCCTGTTTGTAGCGTCGCGTCGATCATGTGCAGGTGCAGAAGTTCGTATCAGACTTCGTCATGGAGTTCGACAGGGATCACGCGCGACGTGTCTGGGAGTACCGGTACAGCGCGAAGGCCGAGGCACAGCGCCGTGCGGCCGCACGGGTTGTGTCCCTCTGCACCAGGGACAGGGTACTGGCCTGACGATGACGCGAATGCTGTTCGACATTTCTGTCGGACGCACTGCCCGTAGAGTTTGATGGCCGGCAGTTCGGTACTGCGACGACCTTCGGCAATCAACAAACGCCCGGGGGCGTCTACCGCAATACGTTCACAGGTATATGTGAAATATGAATATTCCGGTATTGCTTATTGATTGTCACGGTTTGTGCTCTGTAGGTTAAATCGGCGTGGCACAGGCGCCGGGGTAAGGGGTCTGTGCCACCGAGACCCACCTTCGTCGACTACGATCAACGACTGGCTCATAGCACAGAGGACCGTCATCACGGAGCTGCACCCCCTACACAGCCGCCAGGTACGAGTAGTACCTTTCCTAGGTACCAAGCCCGTATCAGGACTCGGGTGACGATACACTCCCGAGGCCGCTCCACAAGGCGCACCGTCGCGGGGGGTGCGAGACGATACCCGACACACCGCGACCAGGAGACTTCCGCCGCGGTAGTCAATGGTCTTTCTACTATCAACGGTAGGTACACGCGCAACTAACCACGCATATCCTGTCTAAACAGTCAGGCGACTATGCTAGGCCAGGTCCACACGGAGCTACCTACTGCCAGGCAGTCGACCTAACAGGCTTGGCATCCCCTCACGCATAGGGAGCAGACGATCACGTTCGATCCGGATGTGCAACACGATGCGCTCGCTCGTCCTGTGCTCTGACCCTTGTCGCCGTTCCGATGCAGTCCCACCGATGCAGATACATATGCGAGGTCCCCATAGTGAAAGGGACTCCCCTAGGAGCGGCGGGGTTCTGCAGGCCATAATTACGTCGTGTAGGAGCAGTTCCTTCTGGTACCGCCCCGCGAGGATCGAGAGTCGGCAGCCTCCCGATCGGCGACAGGTTGTCAGGTACTTTAGGATTGAACCTATTCTCCATAACTAACTGCACTTTTTATGCCGGCTGACGTGAGCTTTTCTTTACTAGACCACCGGCGCGATCTCCACCACCACCTGGGGGACACTAGGCCTGGGGATCTGCCCAACCCCCAACCCCACCCACCCCCCCCCCAACAACACACGCACCCCCCACACCCCCGAGCACCCCTGCTTGCGATCTCTACCGAGGACGACCTCGATTCTCGGCCACAAAACACAACAAAAAAAAAAAAAACAGCAAAAAAAAGGACAAACACGTAGAATCCGAGAAAAGTCAGATAAAGAGCTCGGAAGGAAAAATGCACCGCACACCACAACACAAAAAAAAAAACAGAAAAACAAAAAAACAACCACCCACACCCAACACACAAACCATCACAAAACCAACGGACACACCAAACCAGAAAAACACACAAACAACAGATAACGCGCACAAACGCAACCGCACGAACAGTCAAAGGTAGAACTCTCCCCATGGCTAGCAGAGGCGATCACGAAGCCACACAAAAAACGCTTGCGCAAACACAAAAACAAGGTGGCACCGGACACACCAAAACGGTCAAAAAAACCAGAAAAAAAACAAACAACAAAAACCCCCTAGCCACTCCAACAACAAAACATCGAGCGCAAAACAACAGTTCCAAAAGAGAACGACAAAGAACACACCCCTAACCGAAGAGACAAAGGAAAGGCGTAAAACGAAACCATAAGAGAGAAAAGATAGACAATAACTAATTGTAAAATTAATTAACTTCTAATTTAAGACACGGCCTCGCAAAATTTCTTGTTTACAAATTCAATGATCCATACGCTCAACTATATACACCCACCCCTAGCATAGGACTACCCCCCAAGACTCCCAATCCATTCAAAAAAATCACACTAATGATATCCAACCAGAACACTAAACAACAAGCTCAATACTCACAAAAAACAAGTAAACTCATGAAAAAATCACATTCTAACATAACAAATGACCAAAAGCAGACGTGACTACACAGAAAACACACAAACACGCCAAACCCTCTTCCATAACCTCGCCCGCACCTACCCGCACCCCAGAAACGAAGAGACTCGATCACTACGCTAAAATAACCTCCAAACTCTGCTATCCCCATGTACAGGTGCACTCGCGCCTCCGCATCACCTCGACCCAGTCGCACCACCGATGCCAGCCAACCCACCACCTACAATCACGTACATCCATACATACGCTCTACCATCCAAGGCAACCCCTCCCCCTCGAATCTAAAAATCCCCCTTTCATACGATAGCATTGCACAACAAAAATTTGAGGAAAAACTTCATTACCCTAACATCTCCATTATCGCCTAGGCGTCCTAACGCCCCTCACGTAAAACGGACCGGCCTCATTACCATGTCAATTACACAACTCCAAACACACAACCCAAGATCCCTTTACCACGACACACAATAAACTCTGAAAAAAATGATCAGTACTGAATTTTACAAACCACGCTCACCTCGTCGGAATCTATAAAAAAAAACTTAAAAAAATACCACTACCACGATTAAAACTAAATTGTGAGAGCGTTGTAGCGAAAGGACGGAGAGAGTGAATGTGGATTCCGAGTACCGATCCATGACATACGAGGATGGAATGCGAGTGCGAATCCGGAAATACCCTCGTTTGACAAGTTCTTTTCACGATCGTGCAACCAATTTATGATTATGTTGGTTTTTTAAAACATCGACCAATAAATGCAATGGCCACAATAAATAGATTAAGAATTTAATTTTGACAAATAAATTTTCACAAATTTTGGGGTTAAAAATTAGATTCCGGACAAGCATTACGACTCCGCTCGCACACGCACTCGCTGTCCTAAAAAGCGGACGCGTCCTATGCATCGCCGCCCTGGGGAACGGCCGGCGAATTGGCATCCGTCACCCGGGGCTAATGCACCCCCCCGAGACGGCCCGTTTAGCCACGGGTGAGGCCCGTGATGCGCCGCCTGGGTAGCACCTGAGGACGGCCGAATGCCCCCCAGGGGATCGCCCGTAAATGCAAAATTGCATTCGCCGCCCTGGGAGAGCGACAGCGCGCCAGGCGAATGACCAGGGCACACAAAACAGACAACCTAACCCGAGCAAAATTGCATTCGCCAGCCGATCCAAACAACCGAACACGGAACGAATGCATAAGACCGTACCGACACAACGAAACAAAT